>JAOTRA010095579.1:0-11556 GCA_026260255.1 Pseudolaguvia tuberculata
TATATATATATATATATATATATATATATGGAGCTACTTGCTTTTATCACTTGACTAAATGACCAGTTCTGTACAAATTAAGTTTTTAAAGATATATTGATGTTACATGTACAATGACAAAACATTCAATTACAAAAATTGGTTAAGGATTTCTCTTAAAAAATTATTTAAGGTTACAATACAATACAATGTCATATGCTATGTGCATAATAAAGAGGAATGTGTACTTTCCATTAAGTTGGGAAATGTTAGTGTTTAATATAATGAACTATTCAACAAAATCCACAAAAATGTATTGTACATACAGTACATCAGGACTAGCAGCAAGCTATGAAGCAAAAACCTCATAGTAAGAACTTTTCAAATAAAAACACACATCATCTCTTAAAATTTTTTAAACCTTTATTTTTAAATTGACAAATAGCATATTTTATACACAGTCACAGTTGTTCAATAATTTTTCTAAGTATTGTAGGTGCTGAAAGACCGAATGATGTAATTAATGTGGCAGAATGATTGCAACCTCCTGCTTGCTTAATATAGAAGAGGAACTGCATGCGTGTGAGTGAATCACATTAGAAGTGACTGATGTCCACTAGTTTATTGTTACCCTGATCTGATTGCTGGGATGGCACAGCAGACGGCTGCCTCGGTGTGGAGCTCCCAAGTTGCACTCTTGTTTTTGTTAGTTTGTCCTGTGTTTTGTATCTCAATTCCAGTCACCTACACCAAAGATGAGCTGCTGAATATTTGGCAGACATCACATTATAAAAATGTTTTACCAGTTTTTGATTATTCGGACATTTTGCTGGATATTATAGTTGGCGGGCAGCTGCGCTCTTAAAATGCTTTAAGAGACGCAAGCGTGGAAAACGCGCTTTAAAACCATGCTGCCAAGTATCTATCTAGCGAATCTTCGATCACAACCCATCAAAATGGATTAACCTCTTCTGCTATCCCAGACCAACAAGGACTTTTTAAACTCTGCTGCTCTGTGTTTTACGGAAACCTGGCTGAATGAAACCATTCCTGACAAGACGTTACATCTGCCGGGCTTCCAGCTGTTCTGAGCGGACCGTGACACAGAATCAGCGGGGAAATCGCTAAGCGGTGGGACATGCTTTAACATCAATGAAAGGTGGTGTACAGATGGAACAGTCATGAAGAAGTGCTGTCTTGATCTAGAAGCGCTCCTGATCAACTGTATGCCTTTCTACTCGTGGGAGTTTTCCTTGTATATTCTGGTTAGTGTTTACTTTCCTCTGAAAGTGTGTGTAAATGCAGCGCTGCAACAGCTGGCTGATCGTATTACAAACACTGAGCAACAACACCCGGACTCTGTCATAATTGTTCTCGGGGACTTTAATAAAGCTAATCTCACAAGGGAACTTCCAAAATGTAAACAATATATTACATGCCCTACCAGGGTTAAAAACATTCTGGACCACTTCTACACCACAATAAAGGATGCATATCGCTCCATCCGCTGAACTGCTTTAGGACTCTCTGACCACTGCCTTATTCATCTTCACTACATACAGGCAGAAACTTAAATCTGCAAAACCTGTAGTAAGGTCCAGTTAAAGATGGACTAATGGACAGAGCTGGCATTACAAGACTGTTTCGATTGCGCTGACTGGAGTGTCTTTGAAGTTGCTGCCTCCAATCTGGATGAGCTCACAGATTCTGTAACATCTTATATCAGTTTCTGTGAGGATATATGCATTCCCTCCACCCCTCATTTAATTTACAACAACGACAAGCCATGGTTCACAGCAAGACTCAGACAGCTTTGTCGGGCCAAAGAGGATGCCTACAGGAATGGGGACAGAAACTTGAACAATCAGGCCAGGAACACATTTACAAAGAAGATTAGAGCAGCCAAGAGGAGCTACTCTAAAAAGCTGGAAAACCAGTTCTCAACAAATGATCCTGCCTCAATGTGGAAAAGCCTGAAAGATATCACAAGTTACAAGACACTATCCCCCAGTTCTGTAGGGAATCAACAACTGGTAGATGACCTGAATGAGTTCTACTGCAGATTCGATACCCCCGGTCTCATACCTCACACCCATCCTGATCATCTAAACACTCATCAATCAACACCCTCAACAGCCCTCTTCCCCCCATTCTGTACTTCAGATCAGTAAAGATGATGTGCGTCAGATCTTCAGAAAACAAAAAAAAAGAAAGCACCAGGACCAGACGGTGTTTCACCAGCCTGTCTGAAAACCTGTGCAGACCAGCTGGCGTCGAGCTTCTCACTGATCTTTAACAGATCACTGGAACTGTGTGATGTACCTGCCTTCTTCAAATGTTCCACCATCATCCTCATTCCAGAGAAACCAAAAATCACTAGACTTAATGAATACAGGCCCATTGCCCTAACATCTGTGGTTATGAAGTCGTTTGAAAAACTGATGTTGGCTCATCTGAAGGACATCATTGGACCCCTTTTGGACCCCTGCAGTTTGCTTTCCGGGCAACTTGGTCTGTGGATGATGCAAAAAACATGGGACTGCACTTCATCCTGCAACATCTAGACGAACCGGGGACTTTTGCGAGGATCCTGTCCTGCCTCTACCTGTCTTTGGATCAGCAGCTTTCTGACAAATAGGGAACAGCTATTCAGACTGGGAAAATTTACGTCAAACAGCCCTACCATCAACACTGATTCCCTCCAGGAATGTGTTCTTTCTCCTCTTCTCTTCTCCCTATACACCAATGACTGCACATTCAAAGACCCCTCTGTCAAACTCCTGAAGTTTGCAGACAACACCACGGTCATTGGTCTCATCAGTGACAGTGACGAGTTTGCATACAGAAGTGAGGTTCAGCAGCTGGCTGGCTGGGGCAGTCATAACAATCTGGAGCACCACCATCTCTCAGGGTCTGAAGTGGGACAACAACACTATCTCCATTGCTAAAAAGGCTCAGCAGAGGATGTTTTTCCTCCACCAGCTAAAGAAGTCCAACCCGCCATAGGTGCTGCTGAAACAGTTCTACTCAGCCATTATCGAGTTAGTCCTGTGCACTTCTAATACTGTCTGGTTTGGCTCAGCCACAAAATCAGACATCAGAGGACTACAGAGGACTGTTCGTACAGCTGAAAGGATTATTGGAGCACCCTTTCCCACTCTCCAAGAACTGTACACTTCCAGAGTGAAAAAAAGGGCTAAGAAAATCACTCCGGATTCCTCATATCCGTGCAATCCACTGTTTGAACTTTTACCGTCTGGCCGACGTTACAGAGCAACAAGCACCAGGACAGCCAGACATACGAATAGTTTCTTTCCTCAAGCAATCTACCTCATGAACACCTAATTTTCCCTCAGCAAATATCTTATCATTTTACAACTCATCCTCTGCGCAACATTTCTGAATATATATGACATACACATATATATATCTCTCCCTCTCTATGCAACACTACTCACCTATCTATTTATCTCTAGTGTAAATTTTTTTCCCACTTCTTATTTCCTGTAAATAGAAATGAAACTGGTAGCTCCTGACACCAAAGCAAATTCCTTGTAAGTGCAAACATAATTGGCAATAAAAGTCTTTCTGATTCTGATTCTGATCTGCTGTTGTTAAACATCAACATTTTCATTTAAAAGGCAGCTTCAAATGTAAAGTAAAGAACACAAATGTGAAATTCTTCAATTTAACGTTTTAACCAGCTAAATTGCAGTATAATTGAATTGAATTGAAATTTACATTTGAAGCTGCCTTTTAGGTTTTTTTTACGGGTACTCTGGTTGCCACCCACAACCAGGAACATTATGTTGATTGGTGATTCTAAATTGTCCATAGAAGTGTGTGCATGTGTGTGCATATCTATGTGTGGCCCTGCAATGTACTGGCGACATGTCCAAGGAGTACCCATGCCTCACACCCTATGTGCACTGACATAGGCTGCAGCAGATGCCCATCCTTCTATAGATTAAATACATGCCTCATATGTTATTCACGTCCACTCACTTGATGTCTGGTCTCAGCTATGGAAGCAAGACTTTCTAACAAAGCATTTTCTCATACCATATTCTACAACGGGAACCTATGGCTCGCGAGCCAGATGCGGCTCTTTTGATGATTTCGCAGATTTCGGCTTTTCTGATAAAACATATTTTCTAAAAAAATATTATCACTTGTTTTAATCCATCCATTGATTTTCCACTGCTCATGTCTTGTTCAGGGCTGCAGTTGGTTGCAGGAGTAATTGTCCTGTGAGGAATCAGACATAGCCCCTCCCCCTTGTTTAGCATCGTTGTCCTGGATTTGGTTGCCAGGGCGATGATGCATAATTTAAGGCGACGCGCCAGTGTGCGAATCATTAAGCATAATTAACGATCACGAAGTGCTGTTGACAATGTTTGTTCTTGCTTGCTATTTGCCCCTTTGCTCCTGAGTAACCCCGTATTTTACCCCTTCGCTCATAAGTAACCCCGTGTTTTGCCCCTTCTCTCCTGATTAACCCTGTGTTTTGCTATCCCCAAGGTGCTACCTTAATAAATTTTACTTTATACAAATCACAACTTAATGATAACTGAAATGCCTCTGGTTAACCTGAGAGAAACCAGAGAGAACAAAATTTGCATTGAGATCAGTTATACAGCTTGGTTGCAATAATCACACATACACCGATTTTTTATTAAAGGGTTCAGTGCTTCCACAAAATTGGTTAACTGCAATTCAAAGACATTTTTTATACTTACACAACACCAATTGCATTTTATTTGTGTATTCCCACACACAAATGAAAATATGTACACGATCACAGATTTAATGTAATAAGAAGATTACAAAGATCTGAAATCCTGGCAATTAAACACATTACACAACAGGAGACAAAAATATTTACAAATATTCCATATATTTTTAACAAATTAAGTTAAATTATGGTAATATTTTGGAGCACACAGGATTGTCATGTGCTTTTGTCAAGTCAAGTCCTTATGAATATTCAATATGCATAATTGTCATTGATTGTCATTGCCTTTTTTAATGATCACTGATAGTTATTTGCTCAAGTGCAAGTATTTTAATAGATGTTTGTTTGTGGCACAATGGCTTTTTTTCAGTAATGTTTTACAGCATACTTGTTGACTTTCTCTGTTTAATGGAATATTACTTATATAAATGTATAAGTTAAAAAAAAAAAAAAAAACTAAATACGTGCACTACACATGAAAATTTCTCATGTGACAATACGCAAAACATAATTCATGACAAATAAATTATATATATGTGTATATGAAACAATTTCACAAATTTCTAATTAAAAACATAAAAAAAATTTATTTGGTGTCATAGTATGTTTCATTCAATTAGAGCATGGTAACTTTGCACAAAGAAATCTAACCTCTAAAAATAGAGTAAACACTTTTGTAAACAATGTTGAAGATTTATTTATGCATGTATTTATTTACCACTACTAAAGGAAACTCCAAATAAATTTCTTTAATTCTAAGTTGATTCTGAATCTACTGATTTTCATGAATCACTAAAATATAAATATGATCTGCTTTAGTTAGTTTAGCAATTTTAAACAGAAAACTATAAAACATGAAATGCTATAACACATTGCACTGCAACTAATGACTGGTGACAATGCAAATACCCTTCAGGAACTCAAGCTGTGTCAAAATGCTATAGGGAACGCTATATGTGTGGTGATGTTATAAACCAAGAAGAAGGACAGCATCCAGCTACAGTAAGACAGATTACTTTTGTTCCACATGTGGTTGCTTTCAGGTCTTATACATATTTATACCTAAAAAGTGAATGATAAACGAGTTGGGTCATGGTTGCTTGTCAGCAGGGCTCCAAGAGAGCAGGTCCACTTTGCTCACCCGGTGCAGGATCCAGGACTATCAATACCGCACGAGAGACTCTGTGGGTAAGAGACTGCCCAAAAGGTTGCACCTTAGAGAGGATTGCTTCTAGTGGTTAGAAGCTCAGGGACTGAAGAAGGATTGTTGCCCAAGGCTGTTCTCAGAATCTCCACTAAGATTGCCTAGTAGATTGCACTAAGAGTGCCATTTGCATCTCTGTCTACGCTTTTCAGATGGAATGCTACCATAGCTGTTTGACACAGCATCTTGTTTCATTAAGAAACCATAGTTACATTTGTGAGTTTATATGCTTCATCATATAAATAAATATTAATTTTTAAACTGAATTGGATCATGATTGGTTATTTATAGTGTACATCCCTGTAATGATTTTCTCATTTGCTAATAAATTGTGTTTCCCTCATGCCAGTCTGGTCCAGTACTGGCCCAAATTCTGGCCCATGTTCTGTTCATTCCCTGGGACCTGGACTGGTACTGAAATGCCAGGAGAGATCAAACCTACAATGCACAGGATAACAAATTTAGCAGTTTATTTCAAGGTATTTGTGTGTTACTGAAATAGCTGGATTGCATGTGAAAATTGTTAAACAAAATATTTGCTATTTGCATCAAATAATTACATAAAAAATAATGAAAACTACAATTAAAAAAGACAAAGTAATCTTTTAAAGATTACTTTAAGCTTGAAGCTCTGCTTACTTTCAGCAACTTAAGGAACATTGACAAATTGATGTACAGTGAGGTTAATAAGTATTTGGTAACCTTGTGATTTTGCAAGTTCTCCTACTGAGAAGTCATGGAGGGTTCTAGGATTTTCATTATGGGTGCATTTCCACTGTGAGAGACCGAATCTAAAAATACAAATCGGGAAATCACATTTTATGATTTTTTTAATACAATTTATTTGTACATTACTGTGTCAAAGAAGTATTTGATCACGTAAGTCAAAAATAATATTTGGTACAGAAGCCTTGTTCCTATAGTTCTTCACCAGGTTTGCACACATTGCAGGAGGGATTTTGATCCAGATCTTCTCTTTCAGGTTTCTGAGCTGTTGCTGAGCAAAGCAAAGTTTCAGCTCCCTCCAACAATTTTCTATTGGATTTAGGTCTGGAGACTGGCTAGGCCAGAACCTGGATATGCTTCTTACGGAGATACTCCTTGGTTACCTTGGCTGTGTGCTTTGAGTCATAGTTATGTTGTAAGACCCAGCCACAACCCATCTTTAATACTTGGACTTAGGGAAGGAGGTTTTCACCCAATATCTCATATACATGGCCGGGTTCATCCTCTCCTTAATACAGTGCAATCGTCCTGTCCCACGTGCAGAGAAACACCCTCAGAGCATGATGCTTCCAGCCCCATGCTTCACTGTAGATATTGTATTATTGGGATGAAACTCATCATTCTTCTTCTTCCCAACACATCAAATGGAGTTTGAAGACTCATCTGACCACAAGACTTTCCCCTATGACTCCTGTGGATCATCCAGATGGTCCTTGGCAACCTTCAGATAGGCCTTGACATGGGCTGACTTAAGCAGGGGAACCTTCTGTGCAATGCATGATTTAATCCATGATGTCTTAAAGTATTACTGATAGTAGCCTTGGAAATTGTGGTCCCAGCTCTCTTCACATCATTGACCAGCTCCTCCCAAGTAGTTCTAAGCTGATTCTTCACCATTCTTAGCATCACTGATAGGCCACAAAGAGAGATCTTCTGTGAGATCCCAGTCCAAGGGACATTGACCGTACTTAGCCTCTTCCATTTTCTGACAATTACTCCAACAGTTGTACTTTTGTCACCAAGCTGCTTGGCAATTACCTTGTAGCCCTTTCAGCTTTGTGCAGGTCTGCAATTTTGTCTCTTGTGTCTTGTGCCTCAAACATGTGCTACTAATTTAGAATCATAAGCAGAGTGGACTATTTAAAAGCAAAATAAGAGTTCAGAAATCTGGCTGATAAGCAAGTGATCAAATACTTTTTTGACAGTAATTTACAAATAAATTGTTAGAATATCATACAATGTGATTTCCGGATTTTTATTATTAGATTCTGTCTCTCACAGTGGAAATGCACCTATGATGAAAATTCTAGACCCTTCAATGATTTCTAAGTAGGAGAACTTGCAAAATCACAGGGCGATCAAATACTTATTAACCGGTACATTAAGTTTATCAAATTAAAATGTTAACTTTTGCAAATATGAAGTAACTGAGACGGGGAGATGTTTCAAACCAGCAAAGCAATAGTAGATATTCAAAAATATTGAAGTGGTTGCTATGAATAACCTAAAACAAGTCCGAAGAGCAGAGGTGAGAGGGTATTATATTTATCAAGAAGATTTTATGCACAGAAAAATAGAAGCCATAAATTCGAATGCCACAAAAAATTTAGATCTCAAATTAACCTCTTGCAAAGTGATTCGATTTTGTACATGACATAAAATGTTTTTATTTTGTTAAAGAAAGTTTTTATCACTCTGATATTGTTGTTAACAGACAAATATCTATAAAAGTGGGCAGGATCTTACCTGTGCTAGTGCTTCCAATAGGTGGACCTGAGAGGTGCGGGGAGGGGTAAGAAGAAGGCTCAAAGGATTGTGGGACAGAAGGAGAAGGGGGCAACATGCAAGCGTACGAGGTGGCCGACTGGCCATACATATGAAATTCATGCCATAAACAGAAATTTACGATAAAACATAACCAGAGTGAATATTAAGGATAGGAAAATGGGGTAGAGAAAAGGTTTTTTTATTTACATTGGTAGAGGAAATGGTTCATTAATTTGTCATGAATTTGACTACTGTGTAAGCACATAAGTTATTATTAATTTCATTCATTCATTCATTCATCTTCTTACCCGCTTATTCCCTAATTCGGGGTCACGGGGTCTGCTGGTGCTTATCCCAGCTCACGTAGGGTGAAAGGCTGGGTTACACCCTGGACGGTTCACCAGTCCATCACAGGGCCACACATATACTAACAACCATTCACACACATTCTCTGCTATGGACAATTTAGAATCACCAATCAACCTAATCTGCATGTTTTTGTGGGAGGAAACCAGAGTACCCAGAGGAAACCCACGCAAGCGCGGGGAGAACATGCAAACGATTCCGGGACCTTCTTGTTGTGAGGCGACCGTGCTATACATGTCATTTTGTGAGAGAACATAAAATAAACACTATACAAAATTTATTTATATTACCTGTACTCCAGAATAGACAGAGAGTGAACTGTAACTAGGGAGAGGTGTCTCATTTTGATTGATCATTGACCCTAACACACAAACACACACACATGCTTTGAAAAAAACATCATAAACAGTGTTGATTTTTTTTGTTTAATTTAATAAAATTAATTTTAGTGTTTGAATAAATGTGTAAGTGTGGGTACTACAATGCAAAGTGTTATGCTAACCATAACACTGTCTAAGACACTTAAGTAGTTTAAGGATGTAAAAATACACACCTGCACTGTTGCTGTGCTGCTGATAAAGGGCAGAGTTGAGCGGAGTATGTGTTTGGGTGCATAAAGCAACACCCCCAGATTTTCTCTGGTTGCGCAGTTTCTCTTCTCTTCTCCATTTGGCTCTTCGATTGGAAAACCAAACCTGTCAATCATGATTTAGAGATAAACATAAATTTCAGCCCTAATAGAGTTGACAGGGTATAAAAAAAAACCTGGACTCTTGACCGTGTCATTTTTTGGATGAAGTGGAACACAGACTATACCCCAAACCTCCTCACCTACACATGTCTGAACTCAGGGGTATTATTAACACATTCCAACAGATGGTAGAGGGCTATGTATAGGACACTACAGTTTCTACTCTTACATGCTCATTCTACATATATCATAAAATGTTTCAGTGAACTTTATTCAATATTTCATTACCATGACATTACTAAGGATTACAGTGGTACCTCTACATAAGAGTGATTTAATATACAGGTTTTCTGAGATATGAGGCAAAAAAAAACCAATTGTGATATAGCAATTAAGTTTAGGGATATGTATTGTGTGGCGGCACGGTGGCGTAGTGGATAGCACAGTCGCCTCACAACAAGAAGGTCCTGGGTTTGCATGTTCTCCCTGTGCCTCCCACAGTCCAAAAACATGCAGATTAGGTGGATTGGTATTTCTAATTTGTCCATAGTAGTGAATGTGTGTGTGAGTAATTGTTTGTCAATGTGTTGCCCTGAGATGGACTGGACCAGGGTGTACCCCCTGCCTCTCACTCTATGGGATAGGCGCAGCAGAACCCCGTGACCCCGAATTTGCGAATAAGCGGGTTAGAAGATGAATGAACAAATATGTATTGTGATCGCAAAAAATTAGTCTTTCATCCAACTCTCCACCTCCGCCAGCATCTTTAAACATCTTTATCTTAGTTCAAGTCGTCACATCTTTAAGGTAAGGACACTGTATAAAAGCTTATTGTAGAAAAACACAATAGAAATAGCATGTAAAGATTTTGTTATTTAAAAATGTATTTTCCATATTTAATGATATAAAACAAAAATATGCTGTGGCATTTTGAGGGTTGGATCAGACTAAGGGCATTTTAAGGGCATTTACATGGGAAATTGTGTGAGCAAATTGAGATATGAGCTCGCCATGGAACGAATTAAACTCGTAGGTTGAGGTACCACTGCATGATTAATTAGGCTGCAACGTTTTACTTGGATTCGTGCTTCTGGGAGGTCTATTTTACTTGCTAGACGTTCTCGTGCAAAGACATCAGGATAGTGTGTCCTCTCAAATTCTGCAAAAGAAAAATAAATAACATTAGACAAAAGAGTTGAGATGGAATACACTTATTTAGATTTTTCTAATAGACATCTCCTAAATGACTAAGACTAATCACAGAAACCAAAGCTTTCAACAAAATGTTATTACAAAAACTGAAAACCAAAGATCTGCCCATAGCATACGGTTTATATCCAAATTTACTTTTGTTGATTGGCTAATTTTAATTTATTTTATAGGTTGTTACTTTATAGGTTGTTATAGGATTTTACCCAATTTCTTTAGATCACCAATTGTATCTAAAGGACAAAATGACAACTTAACTTATTTTAGTTAATGCTTTTGTAACTTATGCCTGTTAAGCTGTAAAAGTTTTTTCATTCATCTTGCACAGCCTGGTACAAAATTAATAAGTGAATCAGACCATCCTACTGGAGCATTATAAAATTAATTATACTATACTCCATATGGCAGGGGTGGTGGCATAGTGGTTAACATGGCCACCTCACAAACACTGTGTGTGTAACAAATGCTGTACCTCCTGAACGCCATTTGAGAGCGCCTTTTCCCGAATTCTAACATATTTTCCCAAATTCTTCCTGTTCTGGGTGAGAGGTCAAGAGCAACCTATTTAAGTTAGTACTGTGATAACCCATGTTAACCCAGCCATTAGGGTTGCACAAGCCAGTGCATTCTTAGTGCCGGTCCCAAGCGCGGATAAATGGGGAGGGTTGAGTTAGGAAGGGCATCCAGCGTAAAACTGCGCCAAATCAAATATGCGGATCACAAAAAGGAAACCCATACCGGATCGGTCGCGGCCCGGTTTAACAACGACCGCCACATGTACTGTTAGCCGACAGGGTACTGATGGAAATTCAGCTACTGTTGGCCAAAGGAGGAGAAGGAGAGGAGGAAGACGTCTACAGAGACGGCAGGCGAAGGAGA
>JAOTRA010095589.1:0-11556 GCA_026260255.1 Pseudolaguvia tuberculata
TTTTTTTTTTTTTTTTTTTTTAATATAAGGTGTCTAAGTTAGGAAATTGGAAAAAAAATTATTTTTTAATAAATATGACAATATACATATACACAAAATTTCTAGATTTGAAATGAATAATATTTCACTATTAAAACGGTTAGCATAATAACTTAATTATAACATAATAACATATTTTCCAAAATTTGGCAGTTTTTGTTATCAAGTATACATTGAACAATTAAAAGACCTTAATTAAAAAATATTTTAAAAGGCTTTTCTTTATTGCTTTACTTTTTAATTTTTAATGTTTTAAAAATGTTTACACTTAGTTCCAATGAATGCAGTTTCACAGTTTACCAATAGGGGGCATAAACTCATCATAGTAAAAAGGTCCTTCGGCTACTCCCATTAGGGGTTGCTACAGCGGATCACCGTAATCCGCACATTAGAATTGGCAGAGATTTATACTGGATGCACTTCCTAAGGCAACCCTCCCATTTATCCGGGTTTGGGACCGGCACTGAAGCTGCACTGACTTGTACAACTCTAATGGCTGGGATTCCGTCTAATGTACATGTTTTTGAACAGTGAGAGGAACCCACACAAGAGCGGGGCGAACATGCAAACTCTGCACAGAAGGATTCCCGACCTGGGAATCGAACCCGGGACCTTCTTGTTGTGAGGCAACCATGCTGTCCACTACACCACTGCGCCGCCCGTATGAACTCATCACAGTAGCATTTTATAACTAGTAAATTCACAAACTTTCATTCATATTACCCGTTTATTCCCTAATTCAGGGTCACAGGGGTCTGCTGGAGCCTATTCCAGCGCACATAGGGTGAGAGGCAGGGGTACACCCTGGACAGTTTGCCAGTCCATCGCAGGGCCACATATAGACAAACAACTACTCACACACACATTCAATCCTATGGGCAATTTAGACTCACCAATCAACCTAATGTACATGTTTTTGGACAGTGGGAAGAAACCCACTGTCCAGAGGAGGAAACCCAAAGTACCAGGAGGAAACCCACGCAAGAAGGGGGAGAACATGCAAACCCGGGATCTTCTTGTTGTGAGGCGAATGTACTAACCAATAAGCCACTGCGCCGCTGCATGCAGAAATATATTTATTTGAAATGTAATATTGTTTAAGCTTTCTCACTGACTTCTTGTTGTTTGCACACGGTTGTAATTAACTTGCACTGCCTTTGCTGTCTGCTATTGATCATTGGACAGAGAGACAGAGCTTTGAGCAGCCTTGTGGTCACAGAGGTGCCTCCATCAGAAGCTAAAGCTCCATTAGAACTGTAATAGATCCTTACGGTTTGTCACTGCAATCAGTGTGGACAAAAAAGTCTTTGGCAGGGTGTCTGTCAGTGCATGTACACCACTTGCAGAGTCAACCTATTGATCCATCTTGGGCTAAAAAGCTTTAATTCAGTAATACTAAAGGGAGATCGGGTTCAAGAGGGACGATCATGTTACAGGTTGTAATGTGGAATTGATGGAATGGTTCAATACTTATGCACTTACTGACTGCTTCTAATAAAAATACCTGGATGTGAATTGTAATAGATAATCAGACCAGAAGATGTTTAAGCACATTAACCATAAAAAGTCATCTCAGTTATTTTTTTAAATAGTTTTAGCCTCTAAACAATTGACCAGACAACCAGTGTTAATAGACCTATGCCTATATATTTTTGGAATCTTTTTATTTTTAATTGTTTTTATCTTATTATTTTCAGGTGCTGATCATAGATTAATCATAGATTAATCATACCCACTGATTTCCTAATTTGGGGTCACAGGGGTCTGCTGGAGCCTATCCCAGCGCACATGGGATATGTCTACACCCTGGACTGGTCGCCAATCCATCGCAGGGCAACACATAGACAAACAACCATACAAACACCCTTTCATGCCTATGAGCAATTTAGAATCACCCATCAACCTAATTTACATGTTTTTGGACTGTGGGAGGAAACCGGAGTACTTGGAGGAAACCCACGCAAGTGCGGGGAGAACATGCAAACTCTGCACAGAAAGACCACCGGGCCGGGAATCGAACCTGGGACCTTATTGTTGTGAGGCGAACCTGCTATCCACAAGTTAATTAATTTAATTTGCTGAAATAAGGTTCCACTGAGAATTAATATGTCTGTGCTCCACATTGGCAGAAGTCCAACCTTTCCATGCAAACCCAAAGAAGCTGTGCTCACTTTATAGCCTGTTGACATAACTAAGATCATATTGTCTACATTTAAGCTGATTTCAGTAAAATCGACTTCATTATTATTATTATTTTTAAATTTATAGATATCATTGGAAATGATTTTAAAATTACACTCATCTAAACTGACTCAATGTTTCTTACTCTACAGTAGAAATGTTTCCCAATTCTTCACAAGCTTTAGGATCACTCATTTGATCCAGAGTAATGTTCATATATACACACCATAATAACTCTTCAGTTAGGCGGTCAGGAGTCAAGTTAACATTCTAGTTCATTCTAAAGGTAATCCTCAGGGTTGAGGTTTGGACTCTGTGCAGTTATATTCTTCGATATCAATCTTGGCAAATCATTCGTTTATGGTGTTGTGTTGTGTTTTATTTTGTTTTGGAACTCTTTAGTTCAATTAAAAGGAAATCTAAATGTAGATGCATCACAAAATAATAATGCTTTCAACTTAATGGCAATAGTTTAGGAAAGAGACTTAGAATGTGCTGATAAAAGTGTCCATAAACTTTCAGCTATATCATCTCCGTGTGAATGTTTTTTTATTTGTTGTCTCTCAAATGACCTAATTTTATCCAATACTTTTCCTGAAAATAAAGATAATTATACAGCATGCAGAATTATGCTGTCATCCGTTGGCATGTCTGTAAACTTTTTGATAGCTCCTGTTATAACCTTTACTATTCTCCAAGCCTATTTAATCTGATTAATATATTTTTTCACAGTAATGAATGTCCCATTGGCCTAGAAGTGAATCATATATTGGAGGTGCTGTCATTGGTGCACTACCAGACAGTTTAATTGTCAGTAGAAGTGATGAACACTATTAAAGGCTTTTCTCTGTTCAAAGAGATGTGCTCAGAATTTAACAGCACTATGAATTGTGCGGCTAATCGAACCGTTTTTCATTTATTTGAATGGCTAGTTCTGTCCTCATTAAACCTGATGATGGCTGCATGAAATTCTCTGTGGAGACTTTTCCTTGTCTGCAATTCTTCGTTCCTTTAGTTCTCTGAGCAGACGCAAACATTATTGTAATTCAGATAGACGGACAAATAAATCTTTTAGCTTCACTGCATGAGTTCGTCTACATCTCATTTTATTTTACCTTATTTTATTTTACTTTATGTTTAGTTATGATTTACACCTTTATTAACACAGTATTATTGGCACACTCAGTGTCTGGAGGTACATTTGGTTCCTGGCCTTCATTTACCTGTTCAGTGAAGAATGATTGGCGGACGCTCTGTCTATGTTATGCACAGGATTAAAGAAATGAATTAAGATAAAATGTTAAAAGATAATTAAGCTGAGGGTGGCGTGGTGAGATAGTGGTTAGCACGGTCACCTCACAACAAGAAAGTCCTGGGTTCGATTCCTGGGCAAAGGATCTTTCTGTACAGAGTTTTCATGTTCTCTCCACGTTTGATTGGTGATTCTAAATTGCCCGTTTGTGCGTGTGTGTGTGTGGACCTGCAATGGACTGGTGACCTGTAAAGTTGCACTACAGAGTTGTAGTACTATTCCATTTATTCATTCATTCATTCATTCATTCATTCATCTCACTTATATTCATTCATCATACCCGCTTATTTCCTAATTTGGTATCACATAGGTCTGCCATAGCCTATCTCAGCACACATAGGGTGAAAGGACAGGTTGCTAGTCTATCACTGGGCCATATATAGATGGACAACTGTTCACACACACACACACAGAATCACATACACATTCACTCCTATGTTCAATTTATAATCAACCTAATGCACATGTTTTTGGATGATGGGAGAAAACTGGAGTTCCCAGAGTAAACCCAGCAGAGAAGAACATGCAAACTCCACACAGAAAGATCCTCGTCCGGGAATTGAACCTGGGACCTTCTTGTTGTGAGGTGACCGTGCTAACCACTACGCACACAGCGCCTCAATACTCAATATTATTTTTTTTCAATTGGACGATTTTCACGCCTGTTTTCCTGTGTTCGTTTTCAATACTTTTAGAAACAATAATTTTCTATACCTATAATTTTGCCAGTCCATCTCAGGGCAACACATAGACAAACAAACACTCACACACACACACACACACACACATTCACTCCTATGGACAATTTAGAATCAACAAACGACATAATCGGAAGATTTTTGGACTGTTGGAGGAAACCGGAGTACCCAGAGTACCGGAGGAAACACACATAAGCGCGGGGAGAACATGCAAACTCCGCACAGAAAGATCGCCGGCCCAGGAATCGAACCCGGGACCATGCTAACCACTACACCAATGCTCCGCCCCTTAAACAGTATATGCATATTTTATTTGGGTAATGGATGTGTGTACTTTTGCCATCTCTGTCTGAACCCCATCCACCTCTCACCCCTACCCATGAGACAGAGAGGAAAGCCTGTTCCTGAGGGATCTTACCACAGAGTCCCTGAACTCCTGAACTGTTCTGTTCTGTTTGCTTAACTTTCTGGGATAGAAGATAAAAAACAAGCAGAAAGTGGTGTATATATATATATATATATATATATGTGTGTGTGTGTGTGTGTGTGTGTGTGTGTGTGTGTGTGTGTGTGTGTGTGTGTGGCCATAAAACGGACTTTATTAATTTACTGCCTTCTTCGGCTCCCAAGTGAGGTCCTTAGCGGGCTAATTATGAATTTTAGAATGATAAATCTATGTTGCGCTGGATCAAAGACAAAAATGTAGACAGAACTCACTGTCACCTTCTTACCTGATTATTCCCTAATTCAGGGGTCTGCTGGTGCCTATCCTAGGACACAAAGGGCGAGTCACCAATCAACTCTACATGTTTTTGGACTGTGGGAGGAAACCGGACTACCCGGAAGAAACCCACGCAAGCGCAGGGAGAGCATGCTAAATATAAACAGAAAGATCCCCGGCCTGGGAATCAAACCTGGAACTTTCTTGTTGTGAGGCAAACGTGCTAACCACTACGCCACCATGCTGAAACACCATAACTTACGAAATAATACCCAGAATGACTTCCACTTTCCTCTGTTCCTCTGTTGATTTATTGTAAATGCAGTGATGGAAAGAGGAAATAGAGAGATTAGAACCTTTGTTAAAAAGGCAGTGACTGAAAAGGAGGAGACAGTTATTTCTTGCTGTGCTTGTTTGTTTATCTTGATAGTAAAATTCTTTTAATTAAATATTATTTAAATATTTTAATGTTTCACTATATTAAATGCACTGCTCTATTTCGAGCTATATTTTGTCTGCTTTCAAGGAGACGGTGTCATAAACGGCAGCCATCACCTACATTCTGGAATTGATTTGGCAAAATGAAATTTGTAGACAATATTAACAATGCTTCTTTTAAGCTTTATTAAAAAATCGCCTAAAGAAGCAGGCGAGCATGTGATCACTGATTGGTTACCAGCAGCTGAAAGTGTTCAGTGAGAGAGAAAGAAAGGAAAAGGAGCGTTCATACAAAGAGAGGTGGAGTGGAAGGCAGAAGAGAAAAAGGGAGATAGGGAGGGAGAGAGGGTGAGACACACACACACACACACACACACACACACACACACACACACACACACACCATGCTTGGCCACTTTCGGCTGAGTCCAGTAAGACAGACATAGTGCCTCCATCTCAGTGCATGTCTCTATCAATGTCTTTCTGTCTCTAATGATAAGCTTAACGCTAAAATGCCTCAAAGAAAACGGAGTTTCACGTTTGGAGCATATGGAGGGTAAGAGAAACTGCCGTTCTTGATTTCCAGATTTTCAGCCTCTGTTTTGTGTATGCTGTTGTTTATAATACATGACTGGTCCCCTTGCCAATGCCTAGAGGTTATTGGTGCTGCTGAATGAAAACATTGTTCATTTTAGCTTGGTCTAATATAAGATTCAGACACTTGGAATAGTCTCAACGATTATACAGTGACATAGCATAAGCCGTGTTGATTGGCTATTGTAAAGGAGAGAATCTATTATGGTGGTGGGTAAAATCGAGTCAGGTTCAATGAGTGGGCTAATTTGGTTGTTTGCAGCAGATACCGCCATACAGACAGATCACATGCTGTTTATCTTTTTATCCACCCAAACTGGTTTTGATTATGTCACACATAAGTTGCTTGTAAACGTCCCATGAGAAAGACACCATAACTGACGGACACATGTATAGACAGTAAGACACACTGACACACATTTGTAGACTCCAGAGAACTATGAGCAAAATACTTCTGTTTGCTCATCTGTGGAGGAGTATTTCTCTCTCTCTCTCTCGAGTCAACAGGTGCAAGGCTACTGATTCTAAATGCTGTTTCATCAAGGACAAGTGCTGTCTATGCTGATGGCAGGAATGCTGACAAAACAACAACCTCTGTCCCCTCTGACTTACTATGAATAATATAAAAAACAAAACTTACTTACTTTACTGTATTTCACTTGTCAGTCATTTTTATGGTGGTAAAGATGATTATATTGTTTTTATTTCTATTTCCATAATAACATTGATGTTGATGTTGATCTTTAATTGTTTTCTATTTCCAGTACAATTGGGTTACAGTGTCTCTCTAAGACATCATCCGGCATTTTGTTGTTATATACAATGAGACCTTGACTGGCAATGAGACCTTGTCTCTCGGATTATTTCTTTTCTTAAAGTTTTTAAAGCTTTCTTAAAACTAACATTCCGGGTACGAGCCAGCTTCATATACCCCAATACAAGTTCATTCATCCAGCATCTTGTGTCTCACTTGCTAGCTAGTCATCAGTGGAGTCAACTGTTCTCCAAAGTAAATACTGTACATTATACTTAAGAAAACCAATTTATTACAATTCTGGAAATCAGAACAGATGAATGGCATTTGAATTCATTTCAATTTGGAAAATTATTTTGACATACGGGAGTGGCACGGTGGCGTAGTGGTTAGCATGGTCGACTTACAATAAGAAGGTCCAGGGCTCGATTCCCAGATCGGGCATCTTTCTGTGTGGAGTTTGCATGTTCTTGCTGCGCTTGCGTGGGTTTTCTCCAAGTACTTCGGTTTCCTCCCATAGTCCAAAAAACATGCAGATTAGGTCAATTGGTGATTCTGGATTGTCCATAGAAATGAACGTGTGTGTGTGAATGGTTGTTCGTCTATGTGTTGTCTTGTGATGGACTGGTGACCTGTCCAGGGTGTACCCCTGCCTCTCACCCTATGTGATCTGGGATAGGAACCAGCAGACCCACGTGACCCCAAATTAGGGAATAAGCGGGTAAGAAGATGAATGAATGAATTTGACATACAAAGTAATTTGAGTTAAAGGAAAAGAAAGGCATACAATTTTTGTCACATACAAGAATAAATACAGTACAACATATAGTGAAATGTTTTTCTTCACATATCCCCATCTTAGTAAGTTGGGGGTCAGAGCACAAGGTCAGCTATTACGGGTCTTACTCAAGGACCCAACAATGGCAGAAGTGGGGCTATAACCCAGGTCTTGATCAACAACCCGCACCTTAACCATTGAGCCACCACTGTCCCTAAGTCAAACTAGGTCAAATGACCGGTGTATAGGTTATGTAATGTGTCTTGATGACTTGCAGTTATTTGATCTGATCCAAAACAAGGAAGATCCTTTGTTAGCAAGGAACTTTCAAAACAGAAGTGAACCTGCTGGCCAGCCTTCCTTTAACCAAATCTAAGCGTCTGCATTCATTTATATACTATATATTTCTGGATTCCTATTTATATAATGAGATGTGTTTTGTTTCATCAACTCTTAACACAGCTACATGAATTAAACAGTGTGTTTATGTGGATTTGTCCCAGACACAGAAATTTCCCCAACCCCCTTCCTTCCCAACCACCTCCTTTTTTCTCTTTCTCACTGTAGCATAGTACCTAGACCAGCGCCAGACAGTTGGGTACTAGCTGCTTCTCTGACTCACACCAAGCCTTTGTCTGCTGTTACTATCACAATGATAAAATTGTGATTTGACTCATTGATAAAATGCCCAGCATTTTACACATAAGACCTTTCTTATAGAAAAGATCTTTAGTAGCCAGACAGACTAAAATTCAATGTATGTGTTTATTATATGATTCTATTATCACACGGGTAGTGAAGAATGTGACATGGAGAAAAGAAAGACTTACGCCCAGTGCTTTCCCTCTTCTACTATTGGGACTTTAAGCAAGGATCTTAACCTTTATTGCTACTCCATAGGGTGCAGAGTCATGACTGACTTGACCCCCGTGTTCTAATCTGGAATATGAGAAGGAAAAATGTCACTGTGTTGTAATGTATATATGACAAAAATAAATGCTTCGTCTCACAGGCGCCACATGGGGGGCTTCACAATTTTCTGATTCACATTGAATGGGCCCATCTTCATATTCTTTCATAGGGCCGAAAATAGTGGGGCCTCCTGCTTTTCTTCTCACATTTTCTTCTCGTTTGCGTATTTTTAAGCAAAATCACCTACATACTTTTAGGGGTGTAAATATAGCCAGCATTTTGAATACAAAGCTATAAATGCTGAATAGTTTAATTTATAGGCAATGTTTATGAAAACTAATCTGCTTAATCCCTAATTCATTATCACGGGGGTCTGCTGGAGCCTATCCGTTTTCATTTACAGTATTTGGCAGATGCTCTTATCCAAAGCGACTTACATTTGATCTCTTTTGTACTGAGCAATTGGGGGTTAAGGACTTTGCTCAAGGGCCCACAGTGGTTGCTTGGTGGAGGTGGGAATCGGACCACAGTCTTTCTGGTATCAGTCCAACACCTTATCCACTAAGCCACCACTTCCCACTATCCCAGTGCACAAAGGGTGAAAGACTGGGGTACACCCTGGTTGCAGGGCAACATACACAGGCCAATCAACCTATTGTACATGATTTTGGACTGGAGAAACTGGAGTACCCAGAGAAAACCAATGCCTGTGTAAGGTCCAAACCTGGGACCTTCTTGCTGTTAGGCGACCATGCTAACCACTACACCACAGCGCCGTAGACATAGACAAACATTACAATATTTATTTGTTAAACAAAGCTGTCCAGAAATCATACATGCAACAAGTGGTAGCATGTGTTGGTTTATATGTTAGGCTAAGTTGTTTGTTGCATCACCTGAAAGCGTTATTAGCTGAATGCTTTTCAGTAACACACAGACAGAAAAATTGATTGGCTCGCTCTTGTGGCTGTTTCTGTTATGCCACTTAATGTTATCCCCAAAAGAATGATAAGCATCAGGAAGTCAAAGGCATTTGCAGATAATTGGTTAATAAGTGACACGACACGGTTAGTGTATAATACTGTAATTCAGTCTCTTTGACCTGTGCATCACTTTTCTTACAAAAAAACCTTTGGTCAAACAGGTAGCAGATAAGCCAAGACATTCCATAACTTAATAGTTAAGCTTTATATATTGCTATTCATGTTAGCTGAAAATAACTTTCACTTTTACTTAGCACATATAGGGTGAAAGGCAGGGGTACATCCTGGACAGATTGTCAATTCATTGCCGAGCCAATTTAGAATCATCAATCAATCTAATGTAATGTTTTTCAACTGTGTGAGAAACCCAGTGTAGCAGGATAAAACCCTAAAAAAGTTCACGGAGAGCCTGCAAGAGTCCTTTGCACAGGAATCGACCTTGGAACCTTCTTGCCGTGAGCAACTGTGCTAACCAATACGCCATCACGCCACCTCAATCGGCAACATATCTAATTTTATTACACATTTAACAGTAGAATATCATAAATTATCATTTTAAAGAAAATATAATATCTTTTATGGAAAAATAATTAGAAAACCACAATTCAACTTCAAGATTGATGGGGTCAGAATGCAGGGTCAGCTATGATAGAGTGCTCCTGGAGCAGGAAGGGTTAGGGATTTTTCTCAAGGACTGAACAGTGGAAGACTGGCAACAGGGGGCTTGAACCCAGGTATTCCTGGTCTTCCAATCAAGAATTTAGAACCATTGTGCTACCACATGCTACTTGTATATGTAGACGCGATACCACAGTGGTTAAGGTGTTGGCCTGGTAAATGGAAGGTCAGGGATTGATTCCCAGCACCGCCTCTCGCTCTGGATAAGGGTTCTGCCAGAGACGTCTTAATAGATACCTGTTGATTTTTGATAGCAGTTCAGTTATAGTTTTAAGAGATTCCTGAAATAGCTTCATTTCAGTCATTCCAAATATCAAGTCAGACGTATCAATCCCTGTTATCTGAGCAGCATAAACACATGCACGGGACATTCCTCCTGTGCTTTTGGTGTGACAGGTGGAAACGGTTGTCAGGAAAGCACATACACTATGGTGCCACATCGTGTTAGAAGTCAGTGACAGGGTTAAACACCAATGCAGATTGCTGATCTCATGTAACAGTGGGCAGTAAATACGCCCATGATGTTTGCAGCATTTATTTATCTGGCTGTCACACTGCATTTATTCAACCTCACTGTCCTGCTGTGGAGTCTGGCCTGAGTGTGTGTTATTTGCTTTCAGTACAGCGCAGCATACTGCACCGACTGTACGGAGGTATGAGTACACACATTCACAGTCTTCCTTCTCACTGACTGCATTTAGCAGATGTTGACCATATGATCCCTCTGGTCCCGCTACATATTATGAAGAATAACATTTGAAATGATAGAAACACTTAGCCTTGATATCACCTGGATACCTAGAGATGAATAAACCATTGATTTCTTGATTTTTTTTGAAGAATTTTCAAATAAACCGAATTAGAAATGCAAATAACATTGGAATGATATATATGTCTGTGTGTGTGTATATACTGCATTTTTATAGAATGTAAACACAAGAACTTTCATATTCAGAAGTAAAATTGAAGGAAACCTGGAGGTTATTTCAAGGTTCAAGCTTCAAGGTTCAAAGTGTTTATTTTACAGCAAAGAAGGACGTATATCAGAATGGAAGTGGTTTTCGAAACAACACAAATATTTTCGTCCACATAGAACATACAATATAATATAAGTCTCAAATACGCAGGTGAGGCGAAAATAAAGTCAGGAACGAGGGGATAAGTAATCAACAGAATGAGAAAACATACTAAGAAAACTAAAATAAATATCTAGAACTGGCTTTGGTAAGAAACTATCATCAAAAGCTAGAACTTTAGCATGTAGCATGTGGCATTTAACATTAGCATAACAGTCCAAGGACGACCTTGTAGATTAGCCTTGAAAAATCTACGTTTGCAGGAAACAACATTACAACATTAACGCCAAACAAGAACTTACAGAAACACAGGCATGTGTGTGTGAGTGTGTGTGTGTGTGTGTGTGTGTGTGTGTGTGTGTGTGTGTGTGTGTGTGTGTGTGTGTGTGTGT
>JAOTRA010095599.1:0-11555 GCA_026260255.1 Pseudolaguvia tuberculata
ATATATAATGTCCTATGTATGGAAACCCTGTATTATAGGTTTATTTGGCCCTTTAACAAATAATATATGATGATTTTGTTTCAATCATGTAGACTGTTTTTTTCTTTGTGAAACCTTGTGTGTGATTGAAGACAAGGATTTTCTCACATATTGCCAATCTTGTGGGTGGTGTTTGCTCATGCCACATGAAGCGATTCATTTCGTGGGCTGTTGCAAATTGGACTCTATATATTAGAGAGGAATGGTTTGTGTACCAGCTCTTGTGAAACGTTGTATAGATAGTGGGAAATGCCCTACATTTCAATACTGAGTGGGATAAGTGGTACTGTGCCAATAAGAGGATGCTAGAAGGCTCTTCAGCTGACTCTATACCTCTTCAATACCAGAAAATGCAAGCTTGGGTCTATTAAGCTTAACTACTTCTTCTTCTTCTCTAGCAAGCTTAACTGATTTGTGTAATTGATTCAGTATCGCTGGTATGAGAGAAGTTGTTGTATTGAATGTGTTTGTTTGGGAAACTACGAATCTACCGATTAACCTGTAACAGCAGTCTGTCAATGTGTCTGTATATTTCTGTGCAATTGAAATGTAAGGGAGCAACAACTTGTGCATGTGGGTGCCATTGCCGTAAAAACTACACCCTGGTGATGACCGTCTGTAGATTTTAATGCAAGATATTTTTTTATATTTCTGTTGTTTCTTATGCCACAGCGAGCACTTGGGAGGAGGATCATGCTTGACATGAGTAGATCCTTCAAAATCAGCCAGATCGTTGACATTGATCAAAGTGGTTTGTCACTATTATAAACAACAAATTAATAAGTAAAAAATTGGATCTACCAGTAATGGGATAGAGATCGAAAGGTTGTAGGCTTTCATTTAGCTGCTTGGCTCACAAGCATAGCTTAAAACGTGCATGGATTATACTCACTTATCCAATGACCGAAATCTCTGCTACAGAGAATTTACACTAAAGCAAATTACACTAAAGCAAGTCACTGCTTGCAATTCAGCTTCTGTCTTCTGATTTGTCTTTAATGATATCATTTATATGCTCAACACTGAAATTCGCTTTGGCGGTTCCAAGGTTGAACACACATCCTGTTTGATTGGCTATAACACAGTGCAGCCTGGGAAAACATGAAACACTCTTTAATAGGTGGTTAAGCTGTATGAGAAGAGCATCCTAGGGTCGGAACTCGTTCATTCACTAGGGATTTCAGGGGTCTGGGCTACGTTGCAATTTCAACATGAGTTGAAACAAATGTTCTAGAGTTTGCAATTCCGCATGAGGGCTTTTTGTCATGCTGTTAGCTTGATGAGTGCTTATTATTGACCCTACTGAATGTAGCATGCTGCTGTGGCTTCCATTATTCAAGAGTATTGACCATATTAAACAACAATAATCCTGTATAAAAGCCAAATAAAGAGAAGCAGAATGCGCTATGCTAAAAGTAGTGGATTGACTGGATCAATGTGGCTGGACACATTGGTTGGCTGCCAGATTTTTCATTTGCATGTTAATTCCTCTCTTGCTTTACACAATTCGGTCAGACTGTACAGTTTACCAATATTTTCTGGTAGCTTTCGCCTTCTGTGACAGCTTGCAGAATGTTAAAAGCTCGATTGTAGCAAGAAAAACTAATATAGACCTCAGTCTTGCTGACAATATTTTTTAATGACATGCAAGAAATACATGATTAACCCTATTGTATCATTTTTGAACTGAACTACAGTTGATGCACAATAATATGAATTTGCTTTAAACATACTTGCTTAAATTGAGTCAGTTCAATTACCTGATTGTCTATTTTTGGTCAAAGTAAAAAATTTATATACTCCCAACCCCCGGGTGTATGTGTAAATGTGTGTGCTTGAGATGAAAAGAGTGTGTCAGAGAGAAATCATTTTCTCTTGAGACAAGTCTAGTGTGAAGGGTAAGCGCCGGGCGGTGTGTATGTTAAATACCCGAGCAAAAATAAGAGAAGGAGAAAGATGAATATTCGCTTTTCAGTTTTGAATTTGAATTTGTGACGTTATGTGTATTGTGGTTGCATGACATTGGAAAGAACTGGCATTGCGGTATTTGTGTTTCTGCAATTACGTACAGAATGAATATGAAAATATAGCTATAGATAAATACAACAGAACAAAGAAATTTAATTACATAAACATTGGTTTATGCTTTTCTGGAGATTATTCAGATATTCCAAGAAGCGGAATAAGTAAAATCACACTGTGTAGTCTTTACTCTATTAATTACTGTGTTAAAGCTTTAAAAGTATTTAAAACACAGTAACAGACTCAAAAATTCTAATGATAAACTTTTAGCCGATTTATTAAAGTGTATTATTTGCAAGTGTTCTGAACTGTGGTACAGACTATTATCTCTACCTGATGACCTGCACATCCTGTGGGAAGTGGTAGCCTTGTGGTTAAGGTGTTGGACTGATACCAGAAAGAATCCCACCTCCACCAAGCAACCACCGTGGGCAAGGTTAACCCACAATTGCTCAGTTGTTAAAAGGAAAGAAAAAAGCCAAATGTATTTTGCTCTGGATAAGAGTGTCTGCCAAATGCCAAACTGTAACTACAGTGTAACGTTTGCAGAAGCATAGATTGCGATGTCAAGGGTGAAATGATATATCGTGCAGCCCTGATGTAGTCAAAGCTGTAAAACGGACAAACCGAGCTGACAAAGTAATACAGAATTACATTATATCACTATGCATTCACTTGCCAATGTTAGTATCATTCGTGTTCATTTCTCATAGTTTCGGTTTGCGGTTCCGAACAGGAGGGGTCCCGACCAACAAGGGGGCCTGAGCGAGCACTGTGAGGGATTGCATCTAAGCAGAATAATTATATTGCATTAGCTAATCTTAGCCATGATCACCTGGCTGACCAAAATATTTTGACTGATTCACCTTCAGCAGCTGATTGTATTGGCTCAGGCATGCTGAACCTAGTTGAGGCTAGTTGAAGCTCCCACCAATTTGGAATAGCAGATTGTTGTGAACTAACAATACTGGAAAGAGGAAATGTAGGAAATACCTAGAGCGATGATGTCATGAAATGTGAATATTTTCTTGGACAAAAACAAGCGTCAGACAAAATATTTTGGGAACCACTGCATTTGGTTCTTTTTATAGTGTTTACAAGGATCTGGTTATTTACATGCTAAAACAACTACAGAATCTGTTATAATATACTTTTTATAATAAGAGCTCTATTGAACTGGTTTGTAAGAAGTCCCCAGTGGAGTGTGAGCGGTAGTCTCCATGGGGAAGGTGGTAACAATAGCAAGTAAATTGTTAGGAATTTTGAAGAGCAACTTATCTGTATACAAAGACTTATCACAGTAAACACAAATTGTCTTATACTGTCTTATGCCAATGCAATGACATTATTTCAATCAACATTGTGAACTGACGGTCTAAATTTATCATTAGTATTTAGTATTAAATTCATTCATTTATCATCTTACTCGAATATTTTCTTATTCCGGGTCATGCGGGTTTGTAATTGGCCTGTTAACCAGAAGAGCATGCCTAAAAATTGTGGACCCTTTTGCAGACCCTTAACCTTCAAATAATGAAGTTGCTCTGAATAAGGTTTGTCTGCTAAAGCTGGGTATGTAAACATAATGCAAACACAATTTTCTTTATTTACTAGGATAAATAAATATTGAACTGACGGGATCTGGCAACCCAAAAACTTTGAACGCTCCATAACATTAAATGTAACCAGTAATACTTGCAAAGCATGTCTTGTTGAATCTATATATTGAATCTATTGATCCAGAACATAAAGTAATATGAGCACATCCCATCATGTTTTTTCTTCCCGCTACATACACCCCGCCCCATCCTTAACTTTCAATAGCATTAAAAATCCACTCTTTCTTTCACTATTACATCAGTCGTCTAATGCAGGTTCTTCAACTTTGTGTCCAATATTGACTACAGCCCGCAAGTAAACACAGCCCAGGGCCAGCTAAACATTTAGGAACAACTACCGCCCCCCCACCCGCCGGTTTAATATTCATCAGTTAATTTGTTCCAGGCTTGGGCTGTTTAGGTGTAAACTAACAGCCAAATCAAAAGGCTTAGACACAGGCTATTGTGCCCAACTCCAGTCTACTGTGATTAATGTGTAGCTCTTTCACAAAGGGACTACCATAAGCTCAGACACAGGAGAAGCTAATACGAGTGTGTGTCTGTATGCTGTATGTTTCAAATTCCTGCAACCACCCACGAGTATATAAATATAGAATATGTATGTATGTATGTATGTATGTATGTATGTATTTAGAACCTGTTTGTGTAATCCATACAAACATTCAGACAGAAGTCCAGAAGTCTAAGTGAGCCTTATGAAAAATGTGCAGATTATGTTTAATCACACAAATTAAACATGGCCTCATAAATGCAACATTGTCACCTAGTCATAGACCTGGACTGTCACAAATCAATTCCGTGTGTGATTCTGTAGACAGTTTTATATTATTGTCATTATCATGATCATCTAGCACACCCGTCACCTTGATGGAACGTTTCTATGGCATGTCACCGTCGGATTATTTATAACTTATTCACGCCTTGTCAAACCTGAGAAGCAAGGAACCGAGCACACATCCTCAGGACATAAAAGCAAGTGTAGTGATCACGATTGCCATCATAACTGCATTTCATAGCAAGTGATTCAGTGGCCTGACCACAGGGGTTTTGAAGAAAACATATAGATTTTATTATCATTCAGCAACACAAGTCTCACACAAGGTTCATAGCAGACATAATGCTGTTTCTAAGCCCAGGAAGGAGGGATACAAGGTAGTAGGAATTCACACTCCCATAACACAAGGTATGACTTTATAATTTAAAGGAGTGTTAGTGGGTTTTAATTTTTATATTTAAGTTGTTTAAATGACTATCAGCAATTATTAGTAGCCTCAAGGGGTTTTATTTATTTAATTTTTTTTTTAAGGCTATAGTGCGTTTACCGGTTTATCCAGTATAGCAGTTTGTAAGGTATTATTTATACTGGTTTGCAATGTACTGTATTAAACAAATAAAATCTAAAAGCACAATGAGGCAAACTAAAAAAGACTTTATTGTGAAAATTGAAGAAATTGCTGTTTGAGGATACTATTCTAATATCATAGTGTTAGGTTCTTATGTATCCAGTGCTTTATATTGCTGATTTTATAGTCATACCCGACAGTGATTTTCAACTTCTAGATATTAACCGTTGTCAATCAAGTCCTACCCTTTACCTCCCATTAATAAATGTTCTTCATTTCATTTAAATTTACCTGTAAAATATTTTGGGTTCATTAAAAAAATAAATAAATAAACCACTTCAATCACATCACACTGGGTTGGTACACATCAAGGATGATGATTATGATGATGGTCATTTACATTTCTGCCAATTGGAAGACGCCTTCATTCAACTCAATTGTTTCCACAATATTGTCACCTATCTATATTCTGTATAAATACATAATCATTTTATGACATTTATAAAAACTTATTTTTTCACCAAATGATTTATTTTCTCTCCAGTTGACTTTGTGATGATATGCTTTATAGTATAACCATCATGTTGACGGTAAGCATGCAGGCTGTCTCGAAACCCAGAGAATGTCAGTTTCAGTCTCCGTACTTGCCCTTTTAAAGGCACCTTCCTAGCTCCACCCCTACTGCTGCTGCTTTAACCAGCTGTCTTACCCCTCCTTGCCTTGCAATCGGTTCAGCTTTTGCATCTGTGGCTCATCCCTGATTAGCCTCGCTCTCCCTGACTCGCCACACACCGATTGAAGCAGCTGATCCGAGACACACACTCTGCCTCCAACCTCATTTAACAGCACAAAGCATCCACCAGTTTTTAATTCTATAATTAGTTTTACCAGTTCAATAAAGTTACAAATGAGATCCTGGGCTTTGTGGATTTCTGAGTTGCATTTTTTTCTCTTTTCTTCATGCATGATTGACTTCTGTGACCTTAAATCCTCACGAATGATATATAATCAAATTATATATTACTATTATTTTAAACACCTTATTCTGGGTTATCGGAGCAAAAATTGCATAGTATTTTCTGACTGCTTACATCCTACATGTTCATATTACTGTAACATGGGCTTAAAACTAGCAATGAATATTAGCTCTCAGATCCTAATGCTAACATTTAATGCAGTTTTTGTAACCAGGAAAGTGTAAATGCATTACTGAAATTGTGCTGGTACTTGCTATGGTAGATACTGGTGGTACTATAGTAGATTACTGCTTTTTATCATTGTGAAAGCATGTTATGTGGGGGGGGGGGGTGTTTGGAAGACCGGGATTCAAGCCCTGCCACTGTTTGACCCTTGAGCCAGACCCTTAACGCATTACCTTACATCGTGCTCTGACCCCAACCATCCTAGATGTGATATGCCAAGGTAAACGTTTCACTATATGATTTATACACACTTGACTGTGTATAACCATGTATGTCACAAATAAAATTGGAATTTGAACACAAACAGGTTTCCTGAGGCGAAGAGACAGATTTTTGTCTGGTACTGGAGACAGATTTTTGTCTGGTAATGTTGGTCACGTTAAATTAAAAAGTTTTATTGTCAATTCAACCATATATGATAGTGCAGTATACATTCATTCATTCATCATCTTACCCGCTTATTCCCGAATCCGGGGTCACGGGGGTCTGCTGCGCCTATCCCAGCACACACAGGGCAAGAGGCGGGGGTACACCCTGGACGGGTAGCCAGTCCATCTCAGGGCAACACAGACAAACAACCACTCACACACACATTCACTCCTATGGGCAATTTACAATCACCAATCCACCTAATCTGCATATTTTTGACTGTGGAAGGAAACCAGAGCACCTGGAGGAAACCCACGCAAGCAACATTCAAACTCCGCACAGAAAGATCAAACCCGGGACCTTCTTGTTGTTAGGTGACTGTGCTGTCCAATACGCCACCGCGCCGCCCTGCAGTATACAGTGAAATGAAATAACATTTATCCAGAACCATGGTACTAGACAATAAGTGCAGACATAGGACAAATGCTGGACATAAAGTGACAACAACAAGAATACAAAGACAGAGACATTGACTAATAGAAAATTGACTAACAATAAAAAGCGTGGATGAATTTCCGGGGTAAATATAACAGTCTTGGAGAGGTGATTTTTGTGAATGCTAGCAAAAATGTAAGAGTAGATTAGCCTATTCAATAATCTTGCCTTGCAGGTACAACATAAAGCTAGTAACTTTATGCTATTATCTGCTAACGTTCAAGAGTACAAGAGCATGTTTCATAACATCCGTGAGGGTTTGTCCTTTCTGGTTAGTTTGTTATTAGATGAAACTGCTCTGTTTTGTTGCTCTTGTCTCTTCCCCTTGACTACTGGCTTCAGTCGTAGGGTCAAACAGGAGAGGGGCTTGGACCCCGGTCTTCCAGGTCCTCCAATCAACAACTCTGCGCCTTAATCATGTTAAGTTATGTTATATGTGCATATTAACCTACTAAAGTTTGAACAATAGAAATGCTTTGGATGTTGCCGTAACAATGGAGTTAAGTGAAAAGAAAGTAAAAAGTCTATTTATTTGTCACATACATGATTATACAGAGTACAACATATAGTGAAATGTTTTTCTTCGCATATCCCATATTAGTAAGTTGGGGGTCAGAGGGCAGGGTCAGCTATTGTACAGCGCCCCTGGAGCAGGAAGTGTTAAGGGTCTTGCTCGAGGACCCAACAGTGGTGGACTTGAGCCAGGTTTTTTCCTTGGCAGTGGTGGGGCTAGAACCCTACTTCCTGGTCTCCCAATCAACAACTCGGCACCTTAACCATTTGAGCCACCACTGCCACCAATTATACCACAACATTGTGAACAATGAGGTATAAGAGAATAGTATATGCTGGAGTACCGGTTGCAATTGTGTTGCACAGTTCCAGAGAATGCATAAGGGTTGGTTAGATTTGCTTTAAATGTAGATGATTCTAGGTTTAATAATGGAGTGAGGTTTAATCAATTCCCAGTGGTCTTTTGATGTTTGTGCTAATAGGAAGAAATAACCACGCTATCCATTTTGTGTGATTAAAATAGTGCGGAAATGAAACTCGCTGGCTTTGTGAGATTATAAGTTTTACTTCTATGTTACTTTACCACACACTCAGCACAAAAAATGAAAAAATCCTTTTTCTGGCTTTGATCCTGAGCTCTGTGAGAGCTCAAGGCGTGATTGCGTGAGCTTTCCTGAATTTCAGACTTTGGAAATAAAAGAGAAAGATGTAGACAGTTTTTTTTAATGATGTGTAAGGAAACAGTAATATATATTATAAGTTCTTTTATGCATTATTCAGTTGTGGACACCCTACCAGCAAATCCACGTCTCCATGTTCTCCATGTTCTCCCAAACTGTCAAAGTTACAGTTCACTAGCATCACTTTATTCCTCCACAGTTCCAACACGACACTGCGTTTGTGTGGAAAATAGTCTGGGCTCCATAAAGACATGGTGTGTTATAGTTGATGTAGAATTACGACATGTGACTGCATGAACTGAAACACCGAACGCACCCCAGATCTTCTCACCCAATAGTACTTTCTGAACTCACTGATACTTAATGGCTGAATGGGAAAATCCCGTAAACCACAGTCGGAAACCTAATGCAATGCATTTCCAAGTGTGGAGGTTCTGTTGGGAGTAGAAGTTGAACTGAAAATAGAAAAGAATGTTGAAAAGATATTTGTCTGGAATTGTCAGCAGGTCCAATAATTGTGTAACTATACCAACAATCTTATAAATTATAAAAAATATGCAAAATATTCTACTTTTAATAAAGGAACACAGACAGATTTGACCACTGTTCAGACGAAAACCAATTCTATAGCAATTACATGACAATGTCAACAAACAAAGCGGCTAACACACCATTTGTCATAAGAGGATGTAATGCGGTTTTATCATCTGCACTTCTGCTGCATGTTCAGTTAATCAATCAGGAGGTTAACATGTAAAACTGTGTTGCTTTATTTAAAGTGTGTTTCAGTCTACCACAGTATCTATGGAAGAGATAGAACTTTCGATAAGGGTGTGGCTGAAATGATAGTGCAATGTTTACATGTCGATGCCCATAATTTAACTGAGCACTGGTCAAAACTCAGCAACTGTCTGTGGAAAGACTTCCTGTCTATACAATGCATCAGGCTGCGATGAGCACAATTATCACAATCTCTTCACATCAAGCACTAAGGCAGAAATTTTATTCAGAAAACACTCTTGCAAACATTTTCAAGAAAGTTCCACCATATTTCCACCATAATTCTACCAGAATTTTACATTTCTTAATGGCTATAAACCTCAAAAACCTTCTATAAGATGCTTTTGCCAACAATATGCTCAGTTACCAGTATAACCTGATCCATTGAGCAACACTTTTATCTAACTAGACTCTAATTTTTGCCATAAAATAGCCATTGAAGCTAACATGGCATTAAAAAAAACAAACCAAACCAATCACATCAAGCACAGGTCAAGACCTTCTTTAGCAAAGACAGTCTTCATCTGGGGCTCTGCTATTTGTTCTCCGTTTAAGCGCTTTTCTTTTTTTTTGGCTGCTGTCTGTTGTTCCGATCAAATAGTGGCAGGGGATTTTATGTGGAATTTCATCTTTGTAAAGTGGATTAAATATTTAAAAAAAAAAAAATGCATACACACAAAACCTTTGAAATTAACTCCTGCTGTTTGCCAGCATGCTTTTCTGGTAAATCCCAGCAAGATTTTGTCTTTAGTAAAAAAAAAAAAAAAAAAAAAAAAAAAAACACGTGTGCTTTACCGCACCGCAGTTTCCTTGGTTACTACAGAGCTGTTGCATAATGCGCATGGCTTTGGCGTGTAGATTAGCCGGCTCAGGATCTGCTCTGCTCTGAACCGTCCTCCCACACTCATTTTCTGCTAATGAATCAAAATGACTTGTGCAAGTAAACCATTAATTCAGATTCTTTATCTAGTAAGACCTCTGTGTGACTGGGTGCGGCAAAGAACCTAAACTAATGTTTAATTAGTGATTTTAAGGAGATTTGAGGTGATTGTCAGGTTCATAATGTTTAAGACATGTCCCATTTGCGGATGTTATTAATCCAACTTGACATGAACTGTGATGTTATTTATGGGTGTAGCCATCTATCTATCCATTTATTAATTCATCCAAACCGTTGCCGCAGAATGATATTAAAGACCCGCAGCCACAAGTGACACAGGAGAGATGAAATAATAACGTATTTTCATAGCTTTGTACTTTTCTGGGCCTGGGCCTTGTCTGTAGGAGCGCCAGCAAGCACTCAGATTTCACAAAAAATATCTTTAATCTTGTTCAGAAGATGAAGGAAGGTCTTACGGTTCACAATCACAACAGCATACTTACAAGAGTGAGAAATTAATGACAGAACTTTTGATTTTGGCTGAACGTTCCCTTTAAGCCATTTACTTTGAAATATACCTTTTGTACTTCCTCATCGTCTTAAATTTAGCTGTCAAGTTTGGTAAATGTTTTACGGCTAGTTAACAGCAAAGTCAATACGTAAATGGTCTAAACCAGAGTAAAAGCTAAAGTAAATTAGTCCTTTCCAAATTGAAAAGTCGACCTTTAGCTGAATCAGTGATTGAGAGAGGAAAAACCTAATTATAGGAGATAGATGTAATTAGTGTAGATGTCGGTCAATAGCCCAGCTGTTGGATTCAGTTTGACCAAGATGATTGGTCCATTTTACCATTACGTGTTGTAAAAAAAATGTAGCACGGAAACTCAAAACTTAAACAAATAACCTGTTTTGCATTTCTTCCTGTTTTATTGTCCTATAAAAATATTAAATTGTGCTTTTGATATGACTGATCTCTTCTGCAATTTTGCATAGCAGCTGTTTTTTGTGCTTTTAATCTCAGCTGTGATTCATAGTTTTTTATACAGGCAAATGTATGTTCATTAGTAAAGTTATTATGAAAAGACTTAGGGTCTAAACTGCAGATGTTGTGCAACAAGTGATGTAATTATCACTTGATTTGAGATGACTAGTAGCGTTATTTATCTACCGTCGGAGAAATTCGAGGTAACACAGAAGTGCAAGTAAACATTTACATTTACATCATTTAGCAGGTGCATTTAAGCATTAAACACTAGTTAAACTATTAAACTTTCTAGTTACATCCCAGAAAAACATGCCAGATAAATCGTTAAAGAAAGAAAGAAATCGGTCTTCAATAGTCTCTTTAAAATTGCCAGTGACTTTTTTTCAGCAGGCACGCGCCAGTGTTTTGAATCTGAAGTCAGTAGACGGACAAACAAAAGGTCAATGAAAAAATGAATATACTGTCCATAAAAATTAATTCAGTGATTCAGTCATTTTCATACCAGCTTATTGCCTATTTCGGGGTCACGGCGGTCTGCTGAATCCTATCCCAGCTCACACAGGGCGAGCGGCCACCATAGACGAGTCACCAGTTTATCGGACGGGCGAAAAAAACATGTATATATATA
>JAOTRA010095609.1:0-11554 GCA_026260255.1 Pseudolaguvia tuberculata
GAGAGAGAGAGAGAGAGAGAGAGAGAGAGAGAGAGAGAGAGAGAGAGAGAGAGAGAGAGAGAGAGAGAGAGAGGCAGTCAGAGAGAGAGAGAGAGAGAGAGAGAGAGAGAGAGAGAGCGAGCGAGCGAGAGAGAGAGAGAAAAAGAAAAAGAACTTTGAAGGCGCATCTATTTCAGTTGCACTTCTGAAATATGCTCTTGATTTCCAGTGGCTTCCAAGTTCTGGAATTCCACAATTTCTATCTTTAGTGCTTTAAGAGATCTACGAATGTCTCTTGTGACATTGAGACTGTACTGTTGACAAAAATCCTTAATTTGTGTCTTTGTCACGCCCCAAACAATGAAAGACTCTTTATAATTAGCATCATCTAAAAGTGCGGTTTTAAAATGCCAGTAAGCACTCAGAGGTTTTACCTTAGCCTTAGTGATAGTACACTGTACCAATCCATGGTCCGAGATACCCACTGGAGCAATAAAACACTATAATAGCAATAAAAAGATGTTAGTTTATGCCTAAAACAATAAAAGCGGTCTAATCTCGCCAGGGAGAGTGTATTTATATATGGCGTGAGGACATGTGTACTGCCTCTTCTTCTTCTTCGATGTCCTTCGGCTGCTCCCGTTCGGTGTTGCCACAGCGGATGATCCGCACATTCGACTTGGCGGGGTTTTACGCTGGATGCCCTTCCTAACGCAACCCTCCCATTTATCCGGGCTTGGGACAGGTACTAAGGCTACTCCCTAATGGCTGGGTATTTATGGCCAATTTAGACTCACCAATCCGCCTAATATACAATATTGAATATTGTAATATCTTGTTGTGAGGCGAGCGTGCTAACCACTACACCACCGCGCCGCACGTCTGTGTACTGCCTCTTGTTCTGGTTAAAACTTCTCAAAATTCGTGGGCTTCAATTATCTCCCACAGAAAGTTTTGTGAGGCTATGTGAGGTTCACTGTGGTTGCGATCCTGACTATCTGAGGTGCAATTAAAATCTCCACCCAAGATAAAAAAAAATCCTCAGTGTTGCATGCAGCAATCACATTATCTAAGGTGACTAAGAAAACCATTCTCTCCACTGCATTAGTGGGAGCGTAGACACAGATGAAAACTAGAACTTCATTTTCATAAAAAGTTTAAAAGCCTTCCACTTAAAACCTCTTCTACTGTATAAGAACATGGAATAAGACTGTGATCAAAGAGCAAGGCAACTCCAGCACAAAGAGTTGTGTCATGGCTTAAAATGACCAACCCTTCCCACTCAGTCACCCAATCAGCAGCATTGATGGTGTCGCTGTGTGTTTCCTGCAACATTGCAATATCAATGTGCCTCTGCTTTAAAAGTTCAAACAGCATTGTTCTCTTGCTCTGTTGCCTTGCTCCATTAACATTTAGAGTTGCAATTTTAATTCCATACATTAAAAAAGATAGAACAGGGAGTTTAGACCGCTATGAAATAATTACCACACATTAGTTGGCATTCGGGAATACTCTGTTTACTCTAGTTATCAGCTTCTTCAGACGGAAAAGTTTGGTGCTAATAAAAGCCCCTTTTCTTCTTAGCAGCTTCACGTCATGAACAAATTGATCAAGTTCAGGAAAAAACTGCTAATGCAACCTTCTTCTGCCTTTTGGTGTTCTTTAAAAACTTTTTAATATCTTCTGCATTATACACAATCTCCATCTGAGTCTGAGATGTTTCCATCACTGTCCGATTCTCGCTCACTCACTAGTGTGTCAACCTTTGCTTGTTTAAGTCCTCTTTCTTTTAATTTTTTCCTGTTGTTAGGAGTTTTTAAAAAGGGCTCATCTACCATTACCACGTCTCCCCCGTCCTCTAGCACTGGTGTAATGTCCGATGCCTCCTGGCGGTTACTCTGCACCTCCATGTCTGCCTCTGACAACGCAGGCAGTCCCAGCGCTGCAGCAGAAGAGCTCACCTTCTCCTGGTCTGACTGAGCCTAGACATGGCTTCTCCGTAGTTGGTTCAGCAGTGTCTGTTATTTGGGGAGCTGGTGTAGCTCTGGTGTGCTTCTGGGCTGCAGACTGGGCTTCAGACTCACTCTTCTTATAGTCTGGTACAGCAGTATTTCCAGGGCCCTCAGCAGCCAACAAAACTGCGGCCGCAGGGGGAACAACCACAGCCGGCTCAGCTGCATCCTGCCCTGGCCACCCAGAAGCACCGGGGTCACTCTGCCTCTCGGGGCATGCTCAGACAAGATGGCCTATGTTTCCGCAGTTAAAACACTTGTCTAAGTCAGAAGGTACAAAAATATTGTAGTGGAACCTATGAATTGTGAACTTAAAGTAGAACTTATCTCACACCTTCTTTTAAAACCATAAACACCATTCTCCGAAAGGACACCAAATGCTTTTCCAGTGGGGACTTACAACCAAGGGAAATTTCTTTAACGGAGGAACCGATTCGGCCGTACCGAGACAGCTCTCATACATATTGCCTCATCAGAAATAAAAGGAGGGACATTAGACAATAAGATTTTTTTAGCTGGGGAACTAAGGGGAGAAACCATTACTATTTCATTATTAACAATTGTTCCACTTTCAACTAGTTTTCTCACTTTTTCCACATCATTTAGGAAGACAACAATGGTGGTATTCATTCTGGACGCCGAAACAATATTTTCATGCTCCACCATGTTACCGACCGAGAGACAACATTCCTACACACTCACCGGACACACAAAACACACTCAGTGCCGGCGAGTCAACTTTAAATGCAGATCCGCCATACGCCACGCTACACACGTACACCCGCGCACACGCGCATACTCACCCACACCAAATAATGTATATTAGTTGGGAAAAAACGCCAACTGCTCTCAAAAGCGCCACACGCAACGCTCACTTCTCCGCCCCGCATGCGAGAGAGAGAGAGAGAGAGAGAGACAGGCAGACAGACAGACAGTCTTGGATAGAGAGCGAGACTGACAGACAGACAGAAATGGCGAATGCCATACAGAAAGTGTGAAAGAGTTTGATGGAATGCTGAAATGTAAGCTCAGTGAATGGCAAATGACCAATGGGAGTAGGATTTTTCAGCTACAGTCTCATTAAAGGCAGCAATATCATCAAAGCATAAAAACCTGATTACCGTTTCTGCTTGTACACCCACATGAGTATTGTTTATATTATGTGCTGCTTGTTTTAATAGCCGGCTTCTTCTTTTCTATTGTAAAGTGCATTGATGCTGAGTATAGTAATGGTAACAGATAGATGGACAGACTGCTTCATTAATTGGATAACAAATTAGGATATCTGTCTGCAAAGTCCTTGTAGCTTGCTAACACGATTGTGCACATAGCTTGTTTATTTACACTGTTGGTCCTTTAGACAATGTCCTAAATATAACATTTCCAGTGATTTTATTATTACAGTTTTAATATTACAGAAATTTCAATATCAAGAAAAATAATTGTTCAAACAAGGAAAAATAATTGTTCAGTGTAAGTGCAGTGTTAATGCATGTGAGGTGAAAGGTCAGCTGAGCAGTGTAGTTACTGTGCATTAGTTATTATACCGGATTATTTAAACATGAACATGATAGATGCCTATATTCAGCTTTACAAAAATACTTTTTCATGAGTTATCTGCATTCATTCATTCATCTTTTAACCCAATTATTCCCTCATTCGGGGGCCCGGGTGTCTGCTGGTACCTATCCCAGCGCACATAGTGCGAGAGGCGGCAGTACCATCGCAAGACCACAAATAAACAAACAACCACACATTCACTCCTATGGACAATTTCGGATCACCAATCAACTTAATCTGTGTGTGGCTTTGGGATGAACTGGCAACCTGTCGAGGGTGTACCCCCGCCCCTCACCCTATGTGTGCTGGGATACGCACCAGCAGGCCCCCGTGACCCGAATTAAGGAATAAATGGGTAAAATTATGTATGAATGAATTAGAGACTTTTTCTTAGAAAGTGTGTGTGTGTGTGTGTGTGTGTGTGTGTGTGTGTGTGTGTGTGTGTGTGTGTGTGTGTGTGTGTGTTTGTACAAATCTTTTTACAAATCTGGCTTGCTTATTTTTTAAAGCTTCCTGTTAGTTTGTCTAGTGAAACTTTGTGAACTTGGAAATTAGTAATAATTATAATAATAAACAATCTTCAGCTGACAGTCTTACAGTAGTATCTGCACATCATCTGTTTGTCTTTCTTCAGAGGGAAGCGTCATTGTCTCTGAAAGCTTTGCCGTTTTGAGGAATCTGTTTATTTATCAGCTGAACATCTGCACCGCGTTTAGTTGATCAATTTTCCGAAGTGAGGCTGCAGGCAGTTGCGGCTTTCTCTCCGCCGGCTGTTCCCTCAAAGACACTGTTTTGAGCAAGATCTTTTGAAAAGTAGGAAGGCTCGCAGACATCTTTCAGACAAATATAGCATGCGAGATCATTAACGTAAGATGGATTGGCGGCTTGAACCTAAAATGTGACCTATTCATCATACCAGTCTTGTGATCAGTTACAGTGCCTCATTTCCACTTAGAAGCAACGTGTAGAGCATATTAAGCTGAGCTTTTGATAAGCTCTTATTGGAACCCTGTGTTCATTTATCCACCATTAAGGCTTTATAACACAGCTGGCATGAACTTGGAGCACTTTGTGAAGGGAACTCCTTATGGTTTGTATCTGTTTAGGGATTGGATGTGACTTATATGCACAGCATATTATTCATTCATTCATTCATTCATTCATCTTCTTACCCTCTTATTCCCTAATTCGGGGTCACGGGGCTCTGCTGGTGACTATCCTAGCACAAATAGGGTAAGAGGCAGGGGTACACACTGGACAGTTCGCCAAACAAACAACTCGTACACATTCACTCCTATGGACAATTTAGAATCACCAATCAACCCAACGTGCATGTTTTTGGACTGTGGGAGGAAACCTGAGTTACCCGTAGGAAACCCAGGAGAGCATGCAAACTCTGCATGGAAAGTTCATAGAAGTGTCGATAGAAGTGGGGCCCTGTAATGGACTGGCATTTGCCATAGGTGCACTGGGATAGGATCCTGGTACCCGGAGGAAATTAACACAAGCTTGGGGAGAACATGCAAACTCCGCACAGTGAGATTCCCGGCCCGGGATTCATTCTTGTTGTGAGGAAACCTTGCTAACCACTACGCCACCGCACCCCCCCAACGTAGATTATAAGGATTCAGATGGTGAAACGCCTCACTACCACGTCTCTCGGTGCAGTGGCTTTTCCAGTTTATTATGTTCATTGTTCATTGCGACTGAGATCAGGTCTCTGTGAGGCTCTGTGTTATTCCGAGCAATGTACGAAAGTGTTTGGAGTCTCATTGGACCGATCAATATGTGTCCATTTGATCACAAAACAAAGGAGTATTGACCCAAATACTTTTGAAAGGGAGTTGAGTTAAGTTATGGTAATGTTCAGTTCTCTTACTCCATACTCGTAACACCTCATAAAGATCAAATACCCATAAGGCACTGGGATGCTAGTACGAAGTTCTGATCTCCTAGTTTCATTGAAGTAACAATATAAGGAATACATATAATATACAATGGCGTAATGAATAGCATGGTCGCCTCACATCAAGAAGGTCCCGGGTTCGTTTCTTGGGCCAGGAGTATTTCTGTACAGAGTTTGCTTGTTCTCCCTGTGCTTGCATGGGTTTTTCTTGTACCCGGTTTCCTCCTACAGTCCAAAACCATGTACTCTCCCTATACGTACTGAGACCCTGTGACCACAAATTAGGGATTAACCGGGTTGGAAGATGAATGAATGAAGATGCCATGACATTTTGCACAGCTGTCTGTTTCCTGTGAAGACACAGTTATGTTAGTGTACCGGTAATGTGTGCACAATCCTTGAGTCATATTGTGTAGAAAAGGGTAATGTATAAATAATAATAGTGATAATAATAATTATAAAGTCCTGCATTTGAATATAAAGATAGTAAACGTTTTATTGTTTTGTAGATATAAAAATACACTATATGCTATTCAATGCCCAGTTAATATTATTTCTGGCATTTATTAACGAATATCAAGGTGATCTTTGTTACACTCTGTCACACTTAGACTCCTCTAGGTCTCCAAATCCAGCAAAAAGGCTGGTGATGAGATTTGCAGAATGTAAAAAGGTCAAAGGTCAGAAGGATGAAGCGTTACTTGTCTGTTAAGTTCTGATTAGGCTGGGGCTATGAAAAGGCCTCAGTGTGTTCTTGCAATATAAGCAGCCAATTAAGCAAGACTGCTTTTGCTTGGCTTCACCACTTTGGTAATTACACTATGATTAATGAGGATCATTTAGATTTTTGTGTCAGGTTAAGTGTAATCCTATCAATGTCCTAGAAACATAAAGTGGCCTAGACATTGGAAGAATTCATGCAGGCTACAAATCTGAATTTGATTTGAACCTATAGTCATTTTTTTAACTCGTCCTTCTTTTGGGACAGTGATTGCTCAAGTGGTTAAGATTCTGAGTTGTTGATCAGAAGACCAGGAAGACTTGGGCTCAAGTCTGCCACTGTTAGGTCCTTGAGCAAGACCCTTAACCCTTCCTGCTCCAGGGGGGCTGTACAATAGCTGACACTGTGCTCTGACCCCCAACTTATTAAGATGGGAAATGCGAAGAAAAACATCCCGGTATATGTTGTACACTGTATAATCCTGGATGTGACAAAAATTAAATTTTAGTGTTTGGCAGATGCCCTCTTGCAGAGTCTCTTAAATTTATCTATTTTATACAACTGAGCTATCAGGGTTTAAGGGCATTGCTCAAAGACCCACAGGTTGTGGCTTGCTGGTTCGGGGAATCAAACTCTGTGATTTCTGGTCATTCTTTAATTAATTAAGTATGTTTAACATCTTTTACATCCCAATTTGCGACTACTTACATTTATTTAATTATACAATTTAATCTCGGGCTGCGCGGTGGTATTATGGATCGCACGGTTGCCCCACAACTAGAAGGTCAAGGGTTCAATTCCCGGGCCAAGGATCTTTGTGAGACAAAAATCACAAAATCACCTGACACAAAAATCCTTTAGATTAGTTAAGTATAATCCTATCCGTGTCCTGGAATCCTAAACATACAGTGGCCTAGACATTGGAAGATTCTCCCCGTGCTTGTGTGGGTTTCCTCTGGGTACTCCGGTTTCATCCCATAGTCCACAAACATGCAGATTAGTGATTCTAAATTGTCCATAGGAGTGAATGTGTTGCCCTGTGATTGACTGGTGACCACCGTCTCTCGCGCTATGTGCGCTGGGATAGGTACCAGTAAACCCTGTGACTCTTATTATTAGGGAATAAGCGGGTAAGAATGAATGAATGAATGAATTGAGTCTTGCTTAGGGGCCCAACAGTAATTTGATTGTGTTGGGAATTGAACCCAAGTTCCAGTTAGCAGCCCAAGACCTTAACCACGGTGTTGCTACTTCTGCCTTAATGATGTAGATCCGTTTTTTTTTTTTAAATCTGAGCTGTAATTGCATAACTAAATGCTTAGGCTATAGAGATCAGAATATATATTTCCGGAAGGCTGTGTGACCTGAAATCTTAAATGGATAATTGGATGTTAGTACTATTAACCGATCTTGGGCTTAAGCTGTGTACTTTCTCAATTGCACACCCACCAAACTATTTATTAGGGAGACGCAGCCATTCTCGAAACTATATATTCAGCCAATCATTTGAAAACAGAGTGATGCATAAATGCAGACTAGCAGGCTTAGAATAATAGTCGAGCTAAACATCAGAATGGCAGACTATAATCTTGGACAGCTTTTATAATGAATGTGGGAAAATATAAAGTGAATGTTGGAAGAATTTCACCTTCAGCAGCTGACTGCCAGAGGGTGGGTTTGAAGTGCTTCATTCTCTTCTAGGTTAATAAAAAGTAGCTTCTTGTCAGATCTGCATACTAATGCATTGCTATTGTTTGGACCAGTATTTATCTGCTATGTATTTTCATTCTCATATTTTTGTTTTCATTGATAGTTTTACTATTGCCGGTGTACTGACTTTTTGTCTATTGTTTACGAATGTTCCCTGCGACTGTACCTTGGATTATTCTGCTGACCAGGCCCAGGTTATGCAGGCATTGTGGGTTCAGCTGGTTATGTTACAGACCATTAATCAGCAACTTCAAGGCCAGCAGCCTAACTTATTTTACCTTACCAGAAAAATTGGATTGCTCTACGGATCTGTGCAGAGCCTTCCTCCAACAATGTTTCTCCAACAATATGTTTCACTAACCAGACAGCCACCTCTTCTGATGGTAAGAAGTGTGCATTTTCATGAATCTCTTCACAGGAAAAAGCTCTAGTCCAAAACCCTTCCCTAGCTACCAGAGGGACGGCTGGAACCGTAACCATACCAAAAACATCATGGGTCACACATCTCAGCTGAATTCCAGTTCTCAGTGCTCATCTCCTACAGCATAACATGAAATTTATTGGGGTTTTTTTTTTTGGGATGATTCCCTAATCTCAGAAAATAGTCTACTGACAGTTGACCTCACAGATGTTTTGCAAAGAGGTCTTTCAGAATTATGTTGGATCTGTGTTTTGGACAAGTTGAATTTCCTCCAGTGTATTTGTAAGTAAAGCACAGTCTAGCTCTTGAGCATGCTGTCTCCAAGCTGTCTCTGTTCTATCGCATGTTTGCATACACGTGTAATCTCCTGGTCTTTCAAGAGCTTATCAGAAAGCCTGCTGTTTCCAAGACTGCACTAAGCTGAACTCTTAAGCAGGGTCATGTTATCCTTAGTTCAGCACCTGTTCTGTTTTTTTTTTTTTGTTTTTTTTTTACACACATGATCATCACTATTCACAGCTTCGGGACAGTTGTGTAGTTTGGCTATGCTGTGTGTGACGTGATGTGGTGTGAAGAAGTTAGATTTTCCCATTTCATCGATGTCTCTGCTCCACACTTCCCACTCCACCAAGTCAGTAGCTATATTATGCTTACTTCAAATACCCCACTATAATGTAGGACAGCCGAAGCATAAAAAGAGGAAAGACAATCGATTACCGTGTCTCAAACAGCATGTTGTATACTTAATTATTCTATTTATTGATCTCTATAATGTTACTGATTTTTCAAACACTGAAATTTACCAAACAAACAAAGATATATAGATGTAATGTGAATGAATCATTTTATACTAAGGGTCCGATCTTTCTTTTAAAGCGAGCCACATGATTGATTAAAAAATTTTATTGTATTCTGTGTTCTCATAATATAGGTAGGTAGGTAGGTAGGTACAGTGAGGTTAATAAGTATTTGATCAACCTGTGATTTTGCAAGTTCTCCTACTTAGAAAGTCTAGAATTTTCACCATAGGTACATTTCCACTGTGAGAGACAGACTCTAAAAATAAACAAATAAATTGTTAAAAAAAAATGATACAATGTGATTTCTGTATTTTTTAGTTTTAGATTCTGTCTCTCACCGTGGAAATGCACCTACTAGACCCCTCCATGATTTCATAGTAGCAGAACTTGCAGAATCACAGGGTGAACAAATACTTATTAACCTTACTGTAGGTAGTTGGGTTAAGGTACACACGCAGTGGTGGCTCAAATGGTTAAGGTGCCAAGTTTCTGATTGGGTGACCAACACCACCAACTTAATAAGATGGGATATGCGAAGAAAAAAAACATTTCACTATATGTTGTACACTGTATAATCCTGAATGTGACAAAATAAAGTGGTTTTCTTTCTTTGTTCTTTCACTAGTAGTTGGGTTAAAGCATGTATACACACTATATTGCCAAAAGTATTTACTCACCCGTCCAATCACTACCATGATCAACAGCATATAAAATCAAGCACCTTGGCACGCAGACTGCTTTTATAAACATTTGTGAAAAAATAGGTCACTCTCAGGAGCTTAGTGAATTCCAGAGTGGAACTGTGATGGGATATCACCTGTGCAACAAATCCCGTCATGAAATTTCCTCTCTCCTAAATATTCCACTGAACAGCAGCTGTATTACAGGAACATGGAAGTGCTAGAGAAGGAGTCAATCGCTACAGACCTCCAAACTTCATGTGGCATTCAGATTAGCCCAAGAACAGTGCACACAGAGCTTCATGGAATGGGATTCTATGGCTGAGCGGCTGCATGCAAGCAATACATTACTAAGTGCAATGCAATGTTGTAAAACATGCTGCCAGCAGCTTGAAGATGAGCTAGAGCAGTGGAGATGCATTTTCTGGAGTCACAAATCACGCTTCTTCATCTGACAGCCTGATGGAAAATTCTTGGCTTGGTGGTTGTCAGGAGAACCATTTCTGACTGAATTATGCTATGAATTAAGTGTAAAGTTGAGTGGACGGGGTATTACAGTGTGGGGTGTTTTTACAGAAGCTGGGCTTGGCTCCTTACTTCCAGTGAAAGGAACTCTGAATGCTTCAGAATGCTAAGACATTTTGAACAATTCCATGCTCCCAACTTTATGGAAACAGTTTGGAGCTCGCCTCTTCCTCTTCCAACTTGACTATGCACCAATGCACAAAGCAAGGTCCAAAAAGACATGGATGACAAAGTCTGGTGTGGATGAACTTGACTGAGTCCTGACCTCAACCTGATGGAAAACAATTGGGATAAATTGGGATGGAGACTGAGAGGCAGGCCTTCTCGTCCAACAACAGTATGTGACCTCACAAATGCGCTTTTGAAAGAATGGTACTGGCGTCTGCCTGCCAGATAGTTCCTAAACTATGCCACCAGATTTCTTGGTGGCACAGTGGTTGCTTGGTGAAGAATCGAAGCCTGGTCTTTCTGTTATCAGTCCAACACCTTAACCACTAAGCTACCTCTTCTCATCTCTGTCAGTTTGTCTCTGAGGAGCAGTGGTGGAACGGTGTTGAAAGCAATGAAGTCCAAGAATGTAATTCTGACAGGCCCTCATCCACTGTCCACTTGTAAGTAATGACATCCTGCTCCTTTACCTCCCCGGGCTCTGTCTGCACACGCTTGAGCTCCTGCTGATAACATCTTTAATGGCCCTCTTCTTCTGGTTCAGAATGATCTTGGTGTCAAATTTCCATATCAATTCAATACAAAAACACCTTAATTAAAGGCCCCTTCAAAAATGTAAATATTTATAGCCGATATCCAATCTGTTTCTTCACTATGTGATAGGAATACACTGTGATTTGGTACTGGGGTTGTGCTTTAGAACACAGCATTCCATTATAGAAAAGTTGTACACACTTTAATCTGCATCTCATAACCAGACATGCAAAGCCAAAGCCATGTAATAATGTTCTATAAAACGATTGTTGGTCATGTTAAAATTACATGTTCATTGGCAAGTAGAATCTAACTTAATGATGCAATGCAGTACAGTCACATGGAAATCCCTATGTCTTTAACTCCACCACCTTTCTGTTCGGGCAGCGCAGTGGTGTAGTGGATAGCACAGTTGCCTCACAACAAGACGGTCCCGGGTTCGAATCCTGGGGCGGAGTTTCCTTTCTGTGCGGAGTTTGCATGTTCTCCCCACGCTTGCGTGGGTTTCCTCCGGGTGCTCCGGTTTCCTCCCACAGTC
>JAOTRA010095685.1:0-11548 GCA_026260255.1 Pseudolaguvia tuberculata
CACACACACACACACACACACACACACACACACACACACACACACACACACACACACACACACACACACTTATATTGATTAGAATTTGTACAATTCGTCACTAATACAAGGATGCAATTCATGCCTTACAATATATATGCTCAGGTGTGTGTGTGTGTGTGTGTGTGTGTGTGTGTGTGTGTGTGTGTGTGTGTGTGTGTGTGTGTGGTTGCTAGTATGTTTTTTCCTTAACATTCCGTAGTATCCTTCCACCTGCTCTCATTGCCTGAGATGGTGACCCATTTGCAAGGGTCAAAATTAGTCACTCCTGCTGTTTGGTGTAAGAGAAGGAGGACATGACGGTTCACTGCCAGACCCGCTCTAGTTGCTGAGCATTGAGATGCAGTACAATGAAAGAGGAAAGAGAAAAATAAGTGATTTTGTCTTACCACATTTTTTCAGCAAAAAAAGATTCCTGTTCCGGGAATCAAACCTGGGACCTTCTTTTTGGGAGGCAACCATGCGAACCACTACGCCGCTGCGCCACCCTATTTATCAAATTTTTATCTAATTTGATTTAAGGGTTAAAGATCTCGCAGAGTCTAGCAGTTGGAATTTGGTGGTGCTGGGAATTAAACCTATAATCTTTCAATTAGCAGGCCAATATCTTAACTGAGCGAACATTTTCCTAATTGTAGAAGATAGGCTTGTACACTAAAAGGTTGCAGTAAATAATGTTAAGTAACAGTATGAAGTCAAACATCCGGGAAGTGAGAGTGACCCTTTTCTGATGTCAAAGAAAATTTGTTAGTCATTTATAGGTCCGGCTACGCCGGTAATAGATGTCAGTGCATGTCTCCAGTCAGTCATTCCGTCTCTTTACTAAAGGATTTACAGCACTAGCTAGAGCTTCTATAGATTGTGTATAGTCGATCCCAAGAAAGCTAGGGCATTTTTTCAGAGCTACTGGATCATCTCATTTTTTATCTAACTTGGCAGTTAAAGGTTAAAGACATTGCTCATATGCTCAGCTTGGTGTTGCTTCCACTCAGCAGCCCAACCAACACTTTTAATATCACTTGTATGAATTGTTGTTTATTCACAAATTTGAATAATCAGTATATTGATTATAATATAATCAGTTTATAGTATAATTATAGTATAATCAGTATATATTTCATCATCTAACATGCATATTCCCTAATTCAGGGTCACTCTGGACAGGTCACCAGTCCATCTCAGGGTCACATACAATCACACTTGCATTCACACTTACAATCAAAATTTACACTCAAAAATTACAATCACCAATTAACCTATTGTACATGTTTTGAACTGTGGGAGGAAACTGGAGTACAGAAAGAACAAGCAAACTCCACACAGAAAGGAATCGAACCTGCAACCTTCTTGCTGTGAGACAACATTGCTAACCGCTAAGCCACAGACACCAGATACTGAATTTATCTGAAGAAATCTAGAAATGAAAGTCTTTACTTAATTAATTCTGGTGGTACGAGGTAGGAATCCAGCCCACCGTCTCACAATACCGTCTGCTCACTAAATAATTAAATATCTCAGAATAGCAATTAGGATCTACTGAGCTCCTGAGGTCATTACCACCAAATCATTAGGGAAACAGATATATAAATAAATGGAAACCTCTACAGTATGTGCCTGCACTCTACATTAGAAACACAGCAGCATGTAAAAAAAAATGCTTCTTTCCAAATTTGCTGTGTGTAAAAGTGTGACTCACACATTCTTTCACAGTACCTCCGTTCTCACTTGTGGAGAATCTGTGAAATTTTTGACTTGGATGACAGGTTGCGTGTGATTGCACGAAGTGCTGATGGCACAGCCGCTGGGTTTTTGCTATATGTTCTAACTATTCATATGTATCAGCATCCTCATCATCATACTATTAATTATAGCATAAGCATGATGTGAATGCAAATTATATATCTGATATAATTTTAAACCTTTAGATAATATGTTAAAAAAGCATAATTTAATATAAAATGGTCAGGTATTCAATTGCAGACTCATTGGTAAATCATCAACCACTAACAGATAAAATGATCATTTCTAGTTATATTATACACTAGTGGCAGACTCTAGTGAAACCTTTAATCATTCCATATGTCACACATGGTTGAAAATGAGGTTACATAAGATTTTCTAAAAAAAGGTTTTTTGTTGCAATAGAATTGCAGACTTAAGTTGCATCAGCACAATAGATGCATTTTACCTCCACTTTCATTAAAAAAATTGGGCAATACAATGATTGGTCAATTTTGCAATAGAAATTCATTTGCACAGTCAAGCAGAATAAATTTGTTTTAACACATATGTTCAGATATCATAAAAGCAAGAAAACAAGTTTCATGTTTACATACACAAAACATGGATTAAGACCATGTGTGTTTAATATAAGGAGACTTACAGACACAGAGAAGGTTGGAGGCTTTTCAGTGTTTACTGTACTGTACACACACATTGTTACACACACAGAGATCTTAGGGACAGTGGTGGATCAATGGTTAAGGTGCCGAATTGTTGATCAGAAGACCAGAAAGACCTGGGCTCAAGACTGCCATTCCTTCTCCAGGGCCGCTGTATAATAGCTGACCCTGCGCTCTGACCACCAACTTACTAAGATGGGAAAACATTTCACTATATGTTGTACTCTGTATAATCATATATGTGAGAAAAAATTAATCCCCCCTTTGCACCCTCACTCTCTCTCTGTAATTCCCAATTTCATTTATTTTCCAGCACATTATTAAAAAGATTTATCGACAAAATGATTTTTTTTTGGCAATCATTGATTAGAGATTAATCACGTCCATCCCTAATCTTTAGTATGAAGTAATTGCTTTATTTTCTGTACTTATGCACATTGTATACAGAAGACTCCAGCAGACTAATACCCCAGATAACATTTTAATAAATTTTTCTTTTTAACACCAGCCAGCATTGAGGTTGTGTTCGTATCGATTACACACTCATATACTCATACATTACACTCGTTCACCAAACGTACATGTTTTTGTACTTTTAGAGGAATCCAGAATTCCCAGAATAAAACAACGCAAGCACAGGGAGAACATGTAAACTTCACACAGAAAGGCTCCTGCCTGGAAATCGAACTTGGAATCGAGGAAGTTGGAATACAAATGATGTATTTAATTTAAATATCTATGCAGATCTTCAGCATGAGCCCTGCAGCTTTGTATCAAACTTCCACCATAGAAGGCACAACAATGATTGGACTTTCTGCCAACAACACCGACTTGTTAATAAACACAGACGCCAACAGGGTGTCAAAACTCCCGGGATATAAATGAAACCCCTGAATGGGCATTTTGTTTCTTTTTTTTTACAAGCTGGAATAAACAGTACATGAATAGTTTTTTATTGTTTTCTCTCTGTGCTATAATGTGTTGTTCATATCATAGCTCATTAAATGGACACTTAAAACTTCTGTGTGAGTTTTTGTAAAAAATAAAGTTTTTCAACATTTGTTCTTTTCTTTCTATCTATCTATCAAATGGTTTATAGATGTTTATGAACTGTTCCTCACCCGTCAGAAGACGAATCTGTATTGTGTGGTAATGCAGTGCTGATGTTGCTAATCTTTTGTCAGCGCCATCTTAGCATATGGGCGACGCAGTGGCGAAGTGGTTAGCACGGTTGCATCACAACAAGAGGTCCCGGTCAAGAGGTCGCAACACAACAAGAGATCAAACAAATTTGATTCCCGGGCCGGGGATCTATTTGTGCAAAGTTTGCATGTTCTCCCCACTTGTGTGTGGTTTCCCCCATGTACTCTGGTTTCCTCCCACAGTCCACAAACATGCAGATTAGGTTGATTGGTTATTCTAAATTGTCCATAGGAGTGAATGTGTGTGAACGGTTGTTTGTCTACATGTTGTCCTGAGATGGACTGGCGACCTGTCCAGAGTGTACTCCTGCCCCCCCCACTTGCACTGGGATAGGCCCCAGCAGACCCCAGTGACCCAGAATTAGGAAATAAGCGGTTAAGAAGATGAATGAATGAATGAATGAATGAATGAATGAATGAATGATCTTAACATATCAGGGGCTTTAGATACAAATGCTGTGACACTGTAAATCTATTGTTTTAGTTTTATTTTATTCACTTTTTTTCTGTTGCTGACTGTTTAGATTCCATTTGCAAATGGTGCATGGATCCAAATCACAGCTTCTGGCTAGGCTAGTTAAAATCATGATTGTATGTCAAAACAAAATGTCACCTACTAATACAAGTGAGAGCAAATTAGTTGAAATTGGAGGTTTGACATGATATCTGTTATCTTAACTGAGGCCTAATGAGCCAGTTTTTATTACGCTATAATGAACAGCCTGGAAATATCTAACTTATAACAAAACAACATATTACAGCCCATCGTTTGACTTCACGGTTATTTTAATGAGGTGAGGTCAGTGGCTGATGAGGCACTCCTCTGCTTGCACAGTAATTACTGCTTATGTTTCGTATCGCATACCCAAACTTTTATACAGACGGAATAAGGAGTGGGAACCTTGGCTGCTTTGAATGGCTTAGACATACCCAAGAGGATATATGACAGGTAATGCATCCAAAAATGTATAATTTTGTTCCGCATTTAGGGGCACATGCAAGTGGTAAAATTTAAGCATTAGGTTGTTTCCTTGTAGACATGATCTCTTTTCCTTGTTAGGAAAATAAAATGAGTAAAACCAAATTTGTAGCTTGGACACCCGGTGACGTCACCAATTGAAACAGACAGCACTAGTCTATGTCTATTGCACATGCTCAGTTCACTTTGGGAGAGAAGGTTAACCTCATTGCTGCCTCACATGGTACCTTTACTGTGAATTTGAATGGAAAATATGAGAAAAAATCACAGCCAGAACATCACAGGGCAACACATAGACAAACAACCATTCACACACACATTCACTCCTGTGGACAATTTACAATCACCAATCGACCTAATCTGCATGTTTTTGGACTGTGAGAGGAAACCAGAGTACCCGGAGGAAACCCATGCAAGTGCAGGGAGAACATGCAAACTCCACACAGAAAGATCCCCGACCTGGGAGTCGAACCAAGGATCTTCTTGTTGTGAGGTGACTGTACTAACCACTCCACCAACGCACGGCTCAGAATAAAATTTTGACTTGATTAATGTTGGTTGGATGTAAAGCTATTTTAATTAAATAAGACCTATTCAAAGATATAAATGTCTATATATGAAAGACATGTTAAAAATAAGTGAAAGAAATTTGTCACCTAATATGGATTCTTTGTCTGAATCGATATATTCTGTAAAACTGTTTTGGGAGTGATAAGAAGATCCAATGAGGCCACACTTATCTTGAGTGTTATATTCTTGATACTGAATTTCAGAATTTACCAATGTTAATCACATTTATGCTACCATACATTTGGTGGTTCAAGGTTGTGAGCTAACATTCTTTTGATCTGTAGACTAACAGTGTAACTTGTTTCTATTTTACTTCAGAACCTACATATAAAACATCAACGTTTTGATGAATCTGTGACTTATGCAATTCTGCTCAAATCTATTATGCAGTCAGATCTACAGCTGCTGCACACTCACTTTCATCCCACTTCTCATCTGTTCTGCTATTGTACTGTGCTGCACCGTGTTGTTTCGATTGTTTACGCAGTCTTCTATTTCTCTTATTGCCAATCTCATTGATATGACAATGATGTTAGTGATACGCTCAGTATGTGGGTGAATGCAGTAAAGAAACCGAGTTTTCCACACATTGCATAATATAACTCGGTAACAGATCCCAGAGGAAAATAGCACTTAAAGATGCTGTGAAAAATCCATTGGCAAGGTTAACAAGATGTTTCAGAGCAATTACATGGTAAAAATGAGTAATGTCAACGATAGGTCATTGCAATTAAGAACCACTCTGCACGTTTGCATTTATGATATTATATGACATCACTCAAGCAAGCAGCTGTTCTACACCCACAAAATTCACATCATACATGTGAGGACTGGGGTAATGACAAAACCATGGCTATTTACATTTCCGTTTTGGACTGACAGAATTTTCACATATGGGTGATGATAAATTGTCAATGAAATAATTGTGATCATGATGATTTATTGATTTGTTGTCTGTCTTTAATGGTTTGTTTGTGTTGTGATAATTAATAGTTTGTGAAAAAACAATTAAGCATTTTATAATTACTACAAGTTGTGTTTCCTTAAAACTGTACTATAAATATATTATCAATCAATCAATCAATCAATCAATCAATCAATCAATCGATTTGCCTATGAGCAACAGATCAATTCGCTCATAAGTTGCATTATGGGTCATCAACATGAGTTGATCTGTTGATGTTATGTTATTGAGGAGCTTTGAAGTGTCACTCCAGCTTTTAAATCCCAACGCTCCACTTACTAACTCTGCTTGTAAGTAAGGTGCTTCAGGTACTACAGCCACATTTAGATTCACAGATCATAGGTAAGTCAAATAATTGCCAGCATACAATTATTTTATAATTGTGCAAGGCTTATTAACATTTACGGCATGTTGTAGATGGCCTTATTTATAGCAACTTACACTTATCTCTTTTATACAATTGAGCAATCAGAGGACTTGCTCAGGAACCCAGCAGTTGTAGCTTTGTGGTAGCTTTGTGGTGCTCTGAATCGGACCTTGATATTCTTTCTAGCAGCTCAGCAACGTAACCATTGCGTTACTACTTCCCACTATTTTACAGACAGCTGTCATGCTCTACCTCTAAGAGTCTAAAAAAGATATATACTAATGCAGGACTCCCTGGCTGCTGTACAATATGTCATTTATGGTAAACACATGCATCCAGACAGAACAATAAGAGAATAAATTGGGAGCATGCAGAAGATGCACGTAAAGGTTTTTATGCACCATCTGGATAAGTGGTGTTGTGGTATTGTGTTTACTCCTGTGGTGGTATCCAGTCAGACAGAAAAGAATTTGTTGAAGCAGCCAATAACATTAATAACTATGACAGACAGATTCCCAAAGGCTTTTATCTCAGATCCCCAAAGTGTAGCCAGTCTATCACGTTAGACTTGAAAGTAGTGTAAATTTTTATCTTGGATTAGGAAACACACCTTTTTTTGACAATATGAATGTACAATATGAATTATTCTTCATAGGGCGGCGTAGTGGATAGTACGGTCGCCTCACGACAAAAAAGTCACAGGTCCAATTCCTGGGCCCGAAATTTTTCTGTGCGGAGTTATCATGTTTTCCCCGCGCTTGCATGGGTTTCCTCCGGGTACTCCGGTTTCCTCCCACAGTCCAAAACCATGCAGATCAGGTCGATTGTTGATTCGAAATTGTCCATAGGAGTGAATGTGGGTATGGATGGTTGTTTCTCTATGTGTTGCCCTGAGATGGACTGGCGACCAGTCCAGGGTGTACCTATGTGCGCTGGGATAGATGCCAGCAGACCCCTGTGACCCTGAATTATGAAATAAGCGGGTAAACTAACATCAAGTATGTGAAACATTCATAGCGATGTAATATTTTGATAAAGCAGAGGAATTATTTTGATTTAGTGTCAAAACTAACATGCACGCCAAAAATATGGCAGTATTTGGTATAGACTGACATTCTATAATGTTTATAAATAAATAAATCTATATAAAACAATTACATTTTGAGAGGCAACGCAAAAGGAAACACTATAAATCATTACACCTCAATTGATCACCTTTGTTTCGGCTGTGTTTAACAGGCACATTTATTTATTTATTATCAATGAATTTACAAATACTTTTGAAAGGTTAGAATCATTTATTAATAAAATATAAGCAGACTGTCTTACCACTGCTGGCAATACACTGCAGACATACAGCAGACCACCAGGGGACCTCTCAGTTGTGCAGAAAATGTATTTGTATATTATTTCAACGGACAATGGTAATAATACAAAAATGCAATTTTAATTAAAAAAGGTTTATTAAGCTGTTCTACAATACACCATGTTGCTTAGTACAAATATGTGTATGTGGTTGTTCTGTGTGGGATGAATTCTGCACAGTGGTTGCTCGGTGGAGGTGGGAATCGAACCCCAGTCTTTCTGTTAGTAGTCCCTTAACCACTAGGCTAGAACTTCACACAATTGTACAAAATGTACAGTAGCGAGTCGGATCCATGGGTGCATTAACTTCTACACGCATGTAAATCCACCCCAATATTATCAGGGATTCCTCAAATACCACGCCTGGAAGTCCTCCAATTATAGGTTGATGGCAGCCTCTGATGTTGGAGGGGACGTGCAAGTATCGTTACACTAACAACTAACAACATCTTTGTTTTTTCATTTCAACAAAGAAATATATTGTTTGATATTTTTGTAAAAGAATTCTCTTTATATACAGAATCATTAATGTATTCATCATCTAAACTGTTTATTCCACCAGCACACACACTCTTAAGGGAAAACTCCGCACTGAAAGACCCCTTGCCTGGGAATCGAACCCTGGACCTTCTTGTTGTGAAGCAACCGATCTAACAAATAGGCCACTATGATGCCTTATACAGAATCATGTACATTATGAATTATTATTGAAATCAAGATGAAATCAAGTATTATAATTAACATTTTTGACACTGCACCTGATTATTTTATTCCTTCCTTCATTTGTTTCTCCACTGCCTCCTTTCCTTGAAATTCCCCAGACTCTTTTACCTGTCTGATCTCAGGCCGGTATGAAGACCTCTGTTGCAAAGCAGACAGCTATGTTTCTCTCAAAGAGCCCATTAAAAACATCACTACTACATAACATATTAACTTGTCTGTCATTTTTCCCCTGAAATGTTTTTATTTGCTTTTTTCTATATCCACAGAGCCGATAGTGTCACCGAACCTGACACTGAACATATTAAAAGCATTATTAATACCTTCAATACAATTAAATAGTTAAAAGAGTTTGTATTTGTTTTTGAAATTCAGTTAGCTAATCTAGCCCACTTTTTCTCTTCAACCATGCAAATCTCAAAGTGGTTCTCCCTAAATTCCACCAACATGTGGACTGTGTTACGAGAGGAGCGAACACGCTGGATCATGTTTACACGAACATTGCCTGGCGCTTACTGGGAGCCCCGCCCCCACCCCCACCTCGGATACTCGGACCACATCACTGTTATTCCAGCACACAATTCCAGCACACAAACCAGTCGTTAAGCCCTCAAAACCGGTTCAAACACAGGCTAAAACCTGACCAGCAGGAGCCATCTCTGCTCTTCAGGACTGGTCCTGAACACAGACGCTCCACAGGGCTGTGTGCTCAGTCCGCTGCTGTTGACCTTGCTGACCCACGACTGTGCAGCAATGCACAGCTCAAACCACATCAACAAATTTGACACAACCATGGTGGGTCTTATCAGCAAGAATGATGAGTCAGCATACAGAGAGGAGGTACAACAACTAACAACTTGGTGCAGAGCCAATAAACCTGTCTCTTACTCTTCGTGGACAAGACGAAAGAGATGATTGTTGACTTCAGAAGATCACAGTGTGAAGAGATCGACTGTTCTAACCACTACACCACCACACCGCCCCCTAACCTAGCCCACATACCAAACTTAAAATAGAAACTATCGAGCAAGGTCTTTGAGTCCATTACTGGTGTGTGTGTGTGTGTGTGTAATAGAAAGAGAAAGAAATCTATGCAACTACAAATAAAGCAACAAGCAGTTTCCAACCTTCTGTCTATGTCTCATGTTCTAACATGAATGTTTTGTGAACAAGCTTTACTTTACTGTGACTGTAGACTTTTCTCTTAGACTCCATTTTATTGATATATTAAAACATTCAAACATGATCCCTTTGCTACACGACGCCTGCAATGTAGCAGTGCCGCTAATCCAATCTGTACTGGATACCTGTATCTCCACCGGCATGGAGGGAATGTCAGTGTTAGACAAGCTTTCTCATCTCTTGCTCCCAGAAGGAGACATTCAGTGTGAGCAGTATCATCAATCACACTCAAGCTTCTGCCATTTACAATGGTTAAACCAGCACAGCGGTACACATGCTGCTCAACCAGCTGTAGTGTGCTGTAATATTGAGCATCTGAAAACTATTATTACATGAATCTTTCATGACAAGCCGTTCAGGTATATTCATCCGTTATTGATTATCTTTATGTCCAGTAATTACATTCCGAAAGCTTTCTAAAAAGGATTTAAACTCAGCAAAAAAAGAATACATGACAAGTAAAAGCATGGATCAACAATGGAGAATATCACGGCCTATGAAAACTCATCATTCATTCATTCATTCATTCATTCATTCATCCACGCAAGAATGGAGAGAACATGCAAATTCTGCACAGAAAGATCTCCGGCCTGGGAGTTGAACCTGAGACCTTTTTGTTGTGAGGCGACCGTGCTAACCAATACACTAATGCATTGCCCAAAACTCATCATAATTCCAGAAAACAAAAATTAGATTCTGCTTCCACAAAATTTTGACTGTTGTCATGGGGCACAGCTGAGCACATACTTAACTCTGAAAATGATTTATCCGCATGCTTTCTGGAACACTGACTTCACACAAGATTGCTAAAACGGTTTAGGGCAGCAGATAGCCTGGACCTAAGGATGCAGCAATACACAAATTTTACCATAACCACTCCCAAAAACATTCTGATTAATTAATCAGAAATATATTAGTATTGCAACAAATCTATGTCTATCACACACACTCAGGATTAGTTATAGCACAGGGATTTCCATAGAAGCATTTGTTTCCTCCAAAAAAAAAAAAGGAAATTCAGACGGTCAGGGGTAGACGGTCAGTGAAGATTAGAGATCTTATGCCAAACATTCCACAAAACAGTTGCTGCTATGAGATTGCAACTTGCAGGATCACAATATAGCTTTGCATGCTAAAGTGAAGGTAATCCATAAAGAAGTGAGTTAGATTAGATTGCAAATGAGCATACATGATGCAAGGATGTCCAAATTCTAACCCAGATGGTAAAAACAGCACGAAAATCAGAACAGCACAATTAGTACTGTTTGTAGAGCACAGCATTTACCATTATAAGATCTGACTAAAAACAGTGCAGCGCAAGCTTTTTCCCCCACTCTAATTATCCCACTCTAATTATCCCACTCTAATTACCCCACTCTAATCATTGTACTCAGAAAAAAGTAATAAACAAATTGGAAATACAAAATTTTGTAATATTGTTGATCAAATGGGCCATTTACACATTAGTCCTGCAGCTTTTTAACTTTCTTTTATTTCAAAAGGTGAATGACTTAATTAATTAATTCATTCATTTATTCACTCACTCACTCACTCATCTTTTAACTGACTTACTCCCTATTTCAGGGTCACAGGGATTTGCTGAAGTCTATCCCAGCGGAACATAGAGTAAAAGCAGGGGTACACACTGGACAGGTCACCAGTCCATTGCCACACATTGATGACACACACACACACACACACACACACATACACACACACACACACACACACACACACACACACACACACACACACACA
>JAOTRA010095712.1:0-10000 GCA_026260255.1 Pseudolaguvia tuberculata
TAAACTTTAACAGAACTGAAGTAAAGAACTGAATGTAAGTGGAGTTTTATTGTAATATAATGTTAATAAACTTTAACAGAACTGAAGTAAAGAACTGAATGTAAGTTGAGTTTTATTGTAATATAACGGGATTGTGATGAAGATTCTGTGTGGATGCTGTACTGCACTGAAACCTGTCTTAGATTATGACTAGGGAAACAGTTAACTAATTTTGAATATTTTATCTCAGAAACCATACAGATCATAATCAGTGCTTTTAGAAATAAATTAATAAAAGTTTTCTTTAAGAGGATTTATTTTGTGAAGGAAAATGAATGAAATGATTTTCTTTTATTTGATTCTTATTGAAGTTCTGCTGTAAAAACATTTACCATAACAATATATTATTCATTCATTCATCTTCTTACCCACTTATTCCCTAATTCGGGTTCACAGGGGTCTGTTGCGCCTATCCCAGCACACACAGGGCGAGAGGCGGGGATACAACCTGGACGGGTCACCAGTCCATCACAGAGCAACAAGAGATTAAATATTTATTAAAACCTGACACATGAATCTGAACAATTTTAGTAAAAATACAATCAGAAAAGCAGAGCAGTAATAAAGACTGTGATAGTTTCTGTATTTAATGCTTTCAGGACACTTAAACACACTAAACCAAAATCAATATTCTAAATGATACAAAGAGATGTTCACCTTATAAACAGACACTAGATAAACTATAAACCTCCTTCGGCTGCTCTTGGTACGCGTTGCCAAAGCGGATCATCGTGATCCGCACATTCGACCTGGCAGAGTTTTATGCTGAATACCCTTCCTAATGCAACCCTCCCATTTATCCGGGTTTGGGACAGGCACTAAGGTTTGGACTATAATCCAAAAAAATGTTTTTATATTTAATCATTTTAATGATAAATAAAATTAAATAATAAAAATGGAGGATTATTTCACTTTTTTACTATCCTAGTTTTTTAAACAGAGAAAAATGTTCAACTACTTAAACATTAAATAGGACATAGTTTAACCTTAAATATAATAAAAGTAAAGAGTACATTTATTTATATAAAAGACTGAACTAAACAACTACAAATCATCTTCTTATTTCACATTACGTGGAAATTATGTGGAAAATAATGTGGTAATTTAATCATTACTATTAAAGCTTTAACACACAGACTGATAATAACCTGATAATATATATTTACTATTAGAAAAAATACCAGAAAATATTACAATATTATTCAGATTGACAATGAAATTAAATCTTTTGTTTTATTAAACTGACATGTCCACTGATGATTTACTGTATTGATGAATTAAGTATTTTGTATTTCAGCTACTTTATCTGTAATTAATAAATTATTTTAGCAGTGAAACTGTAACTCTGGGTCTGTAAGTCTAATAAATAACACTAAAATATCACACACACCTCAAACTAATAGTGATTAATGCACTACGAAATATAACTATTTCACATTTAAAGATCACAGCGCCCCCTAGTGTTACTGACTGCAGTGATATTTTACTCCTCCTTGTGAAACACTTCTCCATCTACTTTCTTTTTCCATGTGACAGTGATGATCTCAGTCATTCCATGTTTCTTCAGTTTCTCCTTGAGCTGAAGAACAGATCAGGACTTTAGTTAGTGAATAATGCAGCAGAGAGAATCTCTTGTGAGATTTGTAAAAATGTCCATAAGATGTGTTATGAATACAATACAGTCTGTTCATGTCACAGTGTGATGAAGACTCGAGGTCTGACTGTGGTCATGTGGAGGTGACTGAACATTAAGTGAAGATGAATCTCACCTTCAACTCGATGGATATCATTATTGCAGGATTATTCAAATTCTCACTTGACTGGAACTTCATTCTGATGGTTTTCTTTTGTACTGGGTATACTAGAGACACACATACATACAACATCTAAAAATCTATTTAAATGAGCTAAAACAATACAATTTTTCAGTTTATAAACTCACAGAAACAGAAGAAAGGCCGTTGTGTTGAACAGTGTTCTTCAGTCGCCAGACCATTAATAAGTGTGGTACAACTTTTATTCATTGAATAATCACTAATTGCTCCAGATGACCATTGAATGACCGAAACGTTAGTGGTTTCATCTGACCATTTCCACGGGTTTCTCCTGAGGCCAGTCCAAGCATGATTATTTATCAGTCCCCCTATAGCTGTGTTTACTGATACATCTGTCACAGTGACCAGATCTGTGTGATTCTTACGACAGCTGCTTTGAGCGTCAGGCCACTGCATACCCACAGTGTATAAAATGTAACGGTTTGCTCCAGTCTTACTGCCTGTAAGGAAAAAAAATATATATAAATATATTTTTTACATACAATTAAAACACACTCATGCACCACTCTGAATCTGGTTTAAGCATGACAGTTAAGGCATTTGGACACCGGAGTCTGACTTCTACTACCCATTCATACCACATGCCAAACATTTCATGTTTGCTAACTGGACTGGGTTGGGAGACAGTGTCTCTCTTCCCTCTATAACAGACTTTTATACTATCCTAGTATTTTTCTGCAGTTCCTGGAAAAAAAATATTGATGACCCTGACACAGAGACTGATTATGTACTGCAAAACAATGGTCTTCTCTGAAGCTTATTTTCTGGGCAGATAGAGATAAAGTATGCACAAGTAAGAACAGGCAGCTTAAATGCTTATAGGGCTGACTTCAAAGGAGCTATAAATTTAGATTAAATAGATCAAAATAAAACTTAAAAAGATAGAGAGCAAAATACAATTAATTATAGTAAAAATATAACACATTATAATAACAATGTAAATATAATAAAAATATGTACAATAAATGGGTAGTACGTTGGCAGACCTTCTTTACCATGGTTTTGATGTGACAGGACTATGATAGTTTCTGCGTGATATGTACACCCTGGTAACTGGGGTCCTATTAATTTGTCCACTTTCAACTCCTTTGTTTTACTGTTAAGAATGAGACTCAATTTTCCTGGCTCAATGTCCTTGTTTCTAATCTACTTTAAATTGGCTGTCTCATTTAAAAAAACCCCACTTTGACAGTGGCTGTACAATAAGTACAGCGGAGGGCTCAGAAGACTTAACTTTGTAGGATGCGGTTCTGTGGGTGAGGGGGGTGAGACATGTTTTCACAGCCGAACTGTTTGTATTCTGTAAAGAAGTTGTAATGATGGTGTTAAAAGCTGTAGTTAATGAATAACATTTTAACATATTGCCCTTTTCTGTTCTCAAGAAGGCTCAATGTTGCGTGAAGGAGATATGCAATAGAGTCCTCTGTGGAGCGTTTTGGACAGTAAATAAATTGTTCCAATGTGTCCGCTAGTGAAGAAGTGATGACGTCTCTGACTAGACTCTCAAGACGTTTTACAACAGAGGTTTCTCTGAACCAGGTGCTCCAGGGTTTTTTTTTTTCAGTTGTAGTGCAGTTTTCATATCTCACTGACAGCATTTTTTAAAATTAATTCCATAGGACAAAGTTCCAAAAAATATCTATGTTTTAACAAGAAAATATTTAGTAGCACTATAGTAGCACTATAGTAACATCACCATTTCCCAAACGGTGGTTGCATCCTGAATATCTCTCTGGAAATTGACCCTTGCTCTTAGGTCGTTGAGCTTGTTTTCCAAAGAGTTGATGTTGGCTAGCTGGATACTCGTTAGGGGAGCATGGTGCGTGATGCATTTCCATGTCTTAAATTTGAAAATGATATATAATTCAAAAATATTGTGCTAAGCTAGCCTGTGTCAATACATGATTAATACGATTACTACATTTGAGGTGAGGCTGCAAGTTTGTTTAATTATTATTAATTATAACACCTCACACTACCACCACAGTTAATTATTTCTTTTATAAAAAAGTGTCACCTGCAATAGCGGCACAAGGGGTGTTACTTCATTAACTCTTGTACTATTGTGTCCCAATGTTATCTATGGTTAAAGAATAAATTGCCCTTGCTGTCCCCACAATGCCAGACAAAGCCTGGCCATCCATGCCAGACCAAAGGAGGCCACGGCTGTCCCTGCAATGTTAGAAGAGGCCCTGGCCATCCCCGCCATGACAGAGGGGGCCCCAGTCATCTCCTCCACACCAGAGATGGCCCCGCCGGTCCCCACCATGCCAGATGAGGTGCTAACTGAGCCACAAGCTTCTCTCATTGGGTTCACTAAGGAGGAGCCCCATTATGCCAACCCTGCCTGTCAAACTCTCACTAAATATTTTGGAAGGGGGATACATACACAGACTATGGTTCCATGCCTGGAACAGGAAAGATGGATGCTGTCCTGCCAAGGTGAACTGGCCTGTCAAAGAGACATTACTTTTCCCAGACCTCATCTAACTCTCAAGGTATTTTTGTGTCCTGGCTGCCTCACCCTGGCTCAGAGGTTGGGGCTCTAGGTCTTCCATGGGACTGGACCTCCACATACTCCCTCTGAGCTCCGTCCATGTTTAATTTTTATTCATGTCTAGTTATGGTTGTATGGTTATCTTCATGTCTTGTTATGTCTTGTCTAGATTTGCCCTGTATTTCTGTTCTGTTCTGTTCTATCTGTTCTTGTCTGGTTCTGTTCTCATCTGGCTCCTGCATGTCTGTCCTTGTCTGTTCTCGATTGGTTCTTTCTATGTCTGGCCTTGTCTGACTCTTTCCATGTCTGTTTTCATCTGGCTCTGTTCATGTCTGCTCTCGTCTGGCTCTGTCCATGTCTGCTCTTGTCTGATCTGATTATTGTGCGCCTTTTTTTTGCTCTGTTCATGTCTGGTTTTGTCTGTTATTTTTCATGTTGGTTTAGTTTGTTTAGTTCTTTCTCTGGATTTTATTTCTGGCCTCCCCTGGAGACATCCAGTAGAACGTCTGGAGGCATTCATAGAGGAAGGAAGTCACTATAAATAATGTGTGTTTATTTGCCAGCATTTAAACAGAGAGGACATTTTTCTTTCAATTATTGGTTTATTGCATTTGTTAGTGTTTCTTCTAGACCTCTAGACTGTTTGTTTGTTCCCACTGTTCTCATGTCTGTTTATTGTTCTTTCCGATTTTTGGAACACCACTCATGTTCTGCGTTATTGGATTTTTTTTCTCATTTTCTCGCAATTTCACAATTTGGAATTTTGTGTGTATTATGTATTTTAATGAACTACTGAATCTTAATTAGATTTTCATGCAGATAACTTTTCTTAATAAACATTTATGTCATCACCTACTCTGCGAATGGGTTCTATTCAGCTATCTAACTGCATATTTCTGAAACATGACAGTAACTTTAACAATTTTTCAACCTTTTCTTATTAAAAGAATAAAAAAGACCAGAATCACCAAAAAGAAAGGGAGCCATGAAAGTAACAAAAAGTCATGTGTAGAACCTAACTGTAAATAGAATAGAGTGTAAATACTTAATATTTTAGTATCTAAGAGAAAATTAAATTAGCTAAATTTTAAAATGAAACAAAATAAAATAGTTTTTTCCTCTTTTAGTGGTAGAAATATTTAAACATAATGCTATTTTTAGTATTCAAAATTTATTACTATTCAATATTTGTTACTTACCATCAAAACATATATAAGGAAGTAGCCATTCACATGGGGCATCAAACCATTTGTACCCAAGAATGGTACCACACATTTCATTTCCATTAGCATTGTCTGGCTGTGCACTATAAAAGACTGTATAACTTCCCAGTAGTTCATCATTCATGCTCCAGTGCCAGCTGTTGATGTTAGTGTAAAGTCCAATCCAAGCACTGGATGTGAATGACTGTGTCAGTACTACAGTATGTAGTTTGGTCATCTCTTCATCAGTGTTGATTATAGCCAGGTCATTGTATATTGCTCTGCAGTAAGTCTGAGCGTCGCTCCATGATTTCGGCTGCTGGATCAGAAAGTACCAACGAGAGAATGACAGGACAAAGGGAAGAACTCCTGTAGAGGAGAATTACACAAGTTTGGTGTGTGTGGTAACGTATCTTTATGTTGCATATTATAAGGGGGACTACTCTGGCTGTTGACCACAGGAGGGCGACATCAGTACTGAGCTCCAGTTTCTTCTTCCCCTGTAATCAGGCAATTAGGAAATCGGGCAATTAGGTAATTAGGCAATTAGGCGTGGCCACCCTATATAAGGCCACATCACTAGAACTCTGTGTGAAGTATTATTTCTCCAAACCTCACTGAGCATGTTAACCAACCTTCTATCTTTGACCTCCCGGCTTTCGACTATTGGACTGTATCTCGTTACCCCTTTGTCTACCGTTTTGGATTTGGTTGTTATCTACTCTTTTGTCCTCAGACTAATAAACGTTTGTGAGTACTAAACGCTGTATATCTGCATTTATGGACTCGGCAAACAACCGGGCTACTCAGTCCTCACAGAATACTTCACCAACTATGGGTCCAGCAGTCATCAGCTCCATGGAGGATCTTCTGGCTGCCCTCAAGCTCCAAACTCAGGCGCTTCGCAACCTACAGAAGCAGGTCACCACCATGACCCATGCCACAGCGGCGTCTCAACCCGCACCTCATGGGAACACGCCCACTGCCCTGCCCGACAAGTTTGACGGGAACCCTGAAAAATGCCAGGGGTTTATCCGAAACTGCAGAATCCTGTTTGAGAACCAACCCCTGGGGTTCTTCACCGAGGGAAGTAGATGTTCCTGCCTACTTTCCCTCCTAACGGGTCTCGCATTAGACTGGGCAGCGGCTGTGTGGGAGACTGATGCAAACATTTGTTCATCTAGTGACTATTTCTTCTTCCAATTGAGGGAGGTGTTCCAACACCCCGCTGGGGGTCTGAACATACCCTCGAGACTGTTCTGGCTACGACAGGGTGCCCAATCCGCTGCAGAGTATGCCATTACCTTTCGCACGCTGAGTGAGCAGAAAGCGGAATGAACGAGGTGGCACTCAAAGCCTTATTCAAGAAGGGGCTGAATTCTAACCTCCAAGCAGAATTAGTGTGCAGAGGCGAGTCGGATTCTTATAATGAGTTTATCCAAAGAGTGATCCGGACGAATAACCTCTTACGAAACCACCCCACTATGTCTAAGAAATCTCGCGCCGTGAGGTCTGTCACGGCACGTGAGAGTACAGTCCCCCAGAGTGCACCAGTAATACTGAAACCATGCAGGTGGGGTCTCACAAACTTTCGGATCATGAAAGAAAGCGAAGGCGGAGGTTGGACCTATGTGCTTATTGCGGAAAACTGGATCACGAGCTCACGCAGTGTCCGCACAAACCCCGTCTGTGTGTAAATACCCCTTTATTTTCGGTCCAGCACGATTTAGGTTCGGCCAGGCTGCTATTTACTGGAGTATCTCGCCCTTTCTCTGCCTTAGTGGACTCGGGATCGGCGATAAACAACATGGATGAAGGGATGGTACGAAAACTCTAGGTGCCCACCATCCCGTGCGACCCCACGATCCAAACACTGCCTCTCTTATAAGCAAGTATTCACCGGAGCCCGCTTACTTAACGCAACTAACACATCGGACACATCTCGGGTGCCGTGTTGCTATGCTGAGGTGGCCAAAGTTACTGCGTTACCCCCACACTGCGAGGGCAATTGCGGCATAGACCTCCTACCCAACACTTCGCCACCTAAAAGTCGGGTTTATCCTCTATCCAGCCCAGAATCCACGGCTTTAGATGAATACATAGAGGAAGCTCTAAAACACAGACACATCCGCCCGTCCACCTCTCCAGCCGTGGCTGGGTTTTTCTTTGTGGACAAAAAGGACGGTGGTTTACGGTGGTTGATCTATTTTTCGGATATGGCGAGTCACCAAGCGACAACCGGGCTACTCAACCCTCACACATATACACTAAACATATATTTTTGTTGTATTTTTCTTTTTTAAATGGTTGAACTAGCAACTGTAAATACAGTCACCTAAAAAAGTAAGTGCACTCTCATTTATTATTTGTTAATTTAAGGTATTTTCTGTATTTCGTCTTGGTGCTGAACAAGCAACCAGCAACATTATTTCATTTTTGTTCTGAATATATCAATTGTGGGCGGCGCAGTGGCGTAGTGGATAGCACATTCACCTCACAACAAGAAGGTCCCGGGTTCGAATCCCGGGCCGGGATCTTTCTGTGCGGAGTTTGCATGGTCTCCCCACACTTGCGGGATTGGTGATTCAAAATTGTCTAATGGAGTTAATGTGTGTGTGAATGGTTGTTTGTCTGTGTTGCCCTGAGATGGACTGGTGACCCGTCCAGGGTGTACCACCTGCCTCTTGCCCTATGTGTGCTGAGATAGGACCCTCGTGACCCCAGATTCAGAAATAAGAAGATGAATGAATTAATATATCAATTGTTGTTTTTGATTTTATTTTGTGTCTAGAAACATAGTTCAGTGCAAGCCAGCTATTAGGGTTGCACAAACCAATGCTTTCTTTATGCTGGTCTCAAGCCCGGACAAGACCCACATTGGTGAAGGGTACAGAAGTAATGGTAGGTATAGCCTTGGGGAGAGGAATGTGAAAAGTGCAGTTTTAGATTTTTCAAAAAGTGGTTTTTCATATGGCAGTGGTTAACACATATTTTAAGAAAATGAAGTTCATAGGGTGACCCATAAAAGTGGACGAACTTGCACAAAGGTGGACTATATTTTGTGCAGGATATGTAACCTGAAATAATAATAATATATCTAATCAGCATTGGATGGTTGTCTGTAAGATGGCTTTGAAGGTTATGAAGAAGAGGAAGAGAGAGAAGGCAGAAAAGAGAATAAGATGGTGAAAGCTGAAGGAGGAACATTGTAGTCTGAGATTCAGGGAGGAGGTCAAACAGGGGCTTGGTGGTGCTAAAGTGTTGTTGAATGATTGGGCAATGACTGCAGAAGTGATAAGAAAAACAGCTAGGAAGGTACATGGTATGACATCTGGAAAGGCAAAGGAAGACAAAGAGAACTGGTGGTGGAATGAGGAAGCGTAGGAAAGCATAAGGAGAAAGAGGTTGGCGAAACAGAAAAAGGTGTATGAGATGTTGTATGAGAAGTTGGACACTAAGAAGGGGAAAAAGGATTTGTAGTGGTTGGCCAAGCAGAGAGACAGCGACAGAAAGGATGTATTGCAAATTGGAGTGATAAAGGATACAGATGGAAATTTGTTGGCTAGTGAGGAAAGTGGAGAGAGTATTTTCAGCAGCTGTTGAATGAGGAAAATAAGAGAGAGAGAAGGTTGGATGATATGGAGATGGTTAAGCAGAAAGTGAATAGAATTAGTAAGGCAGAAGTGAGATTAGTTGATTAGTCACACCATGAAGTTATGGGAAAAAGTAGTGAAAGCTAGATTGAGGGAAGACAACAGTATGGTTTCATGCTAATTAAGAGTACTACAAATGCAAGCGTACGCCAGTGTTCCAAGAGAGGAGTTGTGGTATTGTATGAGGAAGTCAGGTGTAGCAAAGAAGTATGTAAGGGTGCTGCAGGACATGAGGACAGTGTGAGAGCAGTGAGGTGTGCGGTAGGAATGTCGGACTGGTTCATGGTGAAGGTAGGATTGCATCAAGGATCGGCTCTAAGCCCTTTCTCGTTTGCAGTGGTGATGGAAAGGTTGACAGACTAGGTCAGACAGGATTCTCCATAGACAATGATATTTGCGGATGGTATTGTGAGTTGTGGTGAGAATAGGGACAAGGTTGAGAAGAATTTGGAATGGGCTGGTATGCGCTGGAGAGAAAGGGAATGAAAGTCAGTAGGAGTAAGACTGAATACATGTGTGTGAATGAGAGGGAAGGCAATGGAGTGGTGAGGTTGCAGGGAGAAGAGGTAGTAAAAGTTTAAGTACCTGAGATCAACAGTGCAAAGTAATTGTGTTAGAGAATTGAAGAAAAGAGTGCAGGCAAGGTGGCATGGGTGGAGAATAGTTGCAGGAGGTGATTCGTGATTGACGAGTCTCTTCAAGAGTAAACGGGAAAGTTTATAAGACTGTAATCAGACCAGCAATATTGTACAGTTTAGAGAAGTGGCATTGTCA
>JAOTRA010095721.1:0-11544 GCA_026260255.1 Pseudolaguvia tuberculata
TCTCTCTCTCTCTCTCTCTCTCTCTCTCTCTCTCTCTCTCTCTCTCTCTCTCTCTCTCTCTCTCTCTCTCCCTCCTCCTATTATCAGTAAAAAACACCTTTTATATCTTTTCTACCTCACCTATGAAGATTTCTGATTTGCTTCTAGGTTAACTGTAACCCTACCGTGTAACCTAAATTTCTCTTTTGAAGTATTTACTCAGGAATCTCAGGCTTAGGATGTCTGTCAGAATGACGTCCTCTATTACTATTTCTATATTATATTACTCCTAATATTATATAAGGACTATCGCCGCTACTTAACTGACATGTTTTGTCACAGAGTGTAGACCTTGTTATTCTTGGCGTGAGTAATATTTTGTTTAGTTTCAACAATCCCTCATCAAGTCAAATGACATCGGTATTGGCAGACAGGTAACAGCCGATGATATTTCAATAAATACTCCAATGAAGTGGCGTGGTAGTATAGTGGTTACTACGGTTGATTGGTTAGGTCCTGGGCAAGGGATCATTCTGTGTTGTGTTTGCATGTTTTCCGGGTGCTCCGGTTTCCTCCAACAAACATGTGCATTAGGTTGATTGCTGATTCTAAATTGCCCATAGGAAGTGAGTGAGTGAGTGAGTGAGCGAGCGTCTGCGTGTGGACCTTGATGGACTGGCTACTTGTCCAGGGTGTACCACGGCCTTTCGTTACTGAAGGCCACCGTGACCCTGAATTAGGGAATAAGTTAGAAGATGAATGAATAAATGAAAGTATTCCAATTGCAGCTTTTTGGTCTGTGCCTCCTACCAATTAGCTTAGACAGTTTTGTTTCCATTTGCATTACACGCAATACGTCTCATAATGAATACAGCTCAGAGAAGCATAATTCCATAAATACTAAACAATGTAGAATAATTTCTGACCTAAAGGGAATAGACTCATTCTCACAGTTCTTATTGCCACATGATTGATTTAGGATTGGTAAATTAGTTCACATTTATTTCCCATTCATTCTGCAATAATATCTTGTTTAAATTCAGCCCTCTCCCATTGGGCCTGGATGTTTTTTATCCACTTGAGCTGCTTGGTACCTCTAATGGACCTTAAAGTGGAAGACAGATGGGGGTGGGTGAAACGTGTGCATTGCTTGACTGATGTCGGAGCCGCAGGCAGACTGTGTCTAATAGATGATATGCGAGTTGTTGAAATACTTAATCAAGTTGTGTTTTTGCTTATTGCCCGAGCATGTACTTACCCTTAGTAAATGCTGTCATTGGCTAACTGTCGGCTGTATTATACATATGTTGTATGGTGACTAGTATTCTGTCAGTTATTGAGTATGTTACTGTAAAAATGTAATAGTTACCAGAAAATAAACTATTGTGTTGCTATTCATTCATTCATTCCCTTATTTGGGGTCATGCGGGATCTGAGCTTATATCAGCTCTCTAAAGAGTGAAAGGTAAAAGTGAACAACTGCACAAGTTTATTCATCATCTTACCCGCTTATACCCTATTTCAGGGTCACATTGGTTTGCTGGAGCCCATCCGAGCGCACATAAGGCGAGAGGCAGGGGTACATCAGTCCATTGCAGGGCACATCATGAACAACCACTCATGCACACACATTCACTCCTATGGGCAATTTAGTATCACAAGTCAACCTAATGTACATGTTTTTGGACTGTGGGAGGAAACCGGAGTTCTCCCACCTGAAAACTCTGCACAGAAAGATCCCTGAACCGGGACCTTCTTGTTGTGAGACGACTGTGCTAACCAGTACACCACCCCGCTGCACCACCTGCACTACTCTTTTCTTTTAATTTGCAAACGTAATGTACAGTTACACACATATAACCACACAACCCAATCATCATCATCATCATCATCATCATCATCAGAGCGCACACTAGGAGAGTCTACCCAGCTTTAAAACCTTTTCTTAATTTGATTTTATTATTAATTCTAACAGTAACAGCATTGTCACGGCGAAACAATAATTAATTTGATTAATTGCTACTGAAAAAAGAAAGGTTTGTGTGTAATGGCATCAAAGCCACTGGTGTTAATAACGGGGTTCATGGATTATAATAGTGAACAGGCTGTCCTGTGGAAACCGAGATGAAGATGACGTATGAAATAATTAGTGCACGGGTATCTGCCAACCTTGGAGGGTTTTCAGAATGGGAGACATGCACTCTTTGGCAGTAATCTAAAGCAGATAATTGTGAGCATGTGTGTAAAAGTGTGCTAGAGAAGTATGTGTATGGGTTTGCTCATTAGGATCCCACAACACATGGTGTCATCTTACACTCCATTTCAGTCATGCTGGCACAAGCAGTTGCTTCCTGGGCTTTGGAACAAAAATGGAAAGGAAATTAAAATAGTGAAAAGGCTAAAAGAAGCCCATGATATTACATGTGAATGACAGTTGAGAGATTATGATGGTGTCGAAGACAGGAGGAAATAAAGATTTTGATGTCAGCCATTTGGGAGAACTGGGAGGACTAAATTATAATAAAACCTGGCTGAAATTGGGGGCGGGGGTACAATATTTGTTTAGCATTGCAAAGAAGGAAAAGAGGAAGACCAAGGAGGAGGTTTATGGATGTGGTGAGGGGAGACATGCAGGTAGTTGGGGTGAAAGAGACAGATGTAGAGGACAGGGTAGTGTGGAGAAGAGTGATCCGCTGTGGTGACCCTTAACAGGAACAGCCGAAAGGAAAAGATGAGTAGTTTAGCAATGCAAAATTTTCCAAGTAAATGCTAACCAGTTTTATTGTATTATTGCTTGTTACTATTGTGTTGACCAATATGCATGAAAAAAAAGCAGCTCTGTTGACATCCTGTTTGTACTATAATAATAGAAATTATAAAAAGATAAGAATTCCAGGATAGTATAAAGTGGAGAAAGTTAGTCAAGAAGAATTGGGACCTAGACAGGACAGAATAAAGTAAACAGGATTATTAGGAATTACAGCGAGTTAGAAGGGAGGTGGTGAAGGGCAAACAAAAGAGGAGTTTAGTACTAAGGTCACTAAATTAAGCACTAGAGAAGGAGAGAAGAGCTTGTACAAAGACAAAGGGATCAAGAAGGGAGGTTAGAGTTATTAAGGATAGGATGGATAGGTGCACACGAGAGAAGAATGTACAAAGAAGGTGGATAAAGCACTCTGAAGAGCTGATTAATGAGGAAAATTAGAGGAGAAAAAAAGAGTAAAATGGACCGGATGACTGAGGAGGACAATGATCTTTGCAGATAACATTGTAATCTCTAGAAAGAGACCATGCTACGTTGTCTGGTTTAGGCATAGTAGCATTTAGGAAGAGACAGGAAGAAGAGTTGGAGGTGGCAGAGCTAAAGTAGTTGAGGAGTGAGAGGTTGGATAGCATTAGGACCAAAACACTTCAGAGGGATGGCTCATGTTGAACGTTTCAGGGACACAGTCAGAGAAGACAAATTGAGATGGTTTGCAGAGGAAGGATAGCGGAAATATATTATAGGTAGAAAGCTGTTAGACATGGAGCTACAGTTAATAGGCAAAGAGACAGTCTTAAGAGCAGATATATGGATGTATTGGATGAGCACGTCAATTTGGTTGGTGTGGGTGAAGAGAATGCAGAGGACAGGGCTAGACTATTCGCTGTAACAGCCTCTAAAGGGAACAGACTGCAGGAGAAGAAAAAAGTTTTTCATGTTATGTAACACATTAGTAGAAAAAGGCCATCTTCCCTTTTTAGCCTGCAAACAAAGGCTTACACCATGTACATTGCTGGCATTTAGCAGAGTGGACACACTTATCCAGAGTGACTAACATTTGCATTCAGGTTGATCTTCTGATTAGGATAATGAGCTACCATTTGCCCAATTGGCTAGTTTTGCCCTGATTTTGTAAAATGTCTTCATTTGGCACATTATAATTTACAGCCCAGCCTTATTTGGTTCTGCATTTATCCTATCTTAGAGTGCAGGGTCAGCTATGATACAGCGCCCCTGGAGCAAGAAGGTTTAAGGGGCTTACCCAACAATGGCTGACTGTGGTGGGATTTGAACTTGACCATTTGAGCCAACATTAAGAGGGTGTACAGCATAGAAAATCCTCTTTTGCTTCTTGGTCTTAGAATCCCAGAGCATCATCACATATCTTCGAACAGCATGGCCAACACTTGAAATTCTTTGTCTTCCCCATTTTCCGTCCTCCTGCCATAACTCATGTCTCAATACCAGAAACATGATGATGGCTTTTACTTATTAAATCCACTTTCTCTGCTAAGTACTGCCATCTGGCTCCTGTTTCTCTAGCATTTGGTGCTGTATATCTTTTTTTTTTTCTTTACCAAGATATGCCCATAACCCGTCTAGGCTTCTTGGCTTAAAGCCAGAACCATTAATATCCAAGGTTCCCTCTGAGTTTTAATCCTGTTTTTGAAAGCTGTGAAACTTCTTCCTCATGAATCTTTTCACTGCACCACAGAGCAGACCACATAAACAATACCTAATGCTTGTAAAGATACTTTTTCGAACCTTTTCACTCGCTATTGCATATCGTGTTGGGAGTCTGTTCAGTTTCAGTGTTATATTTGTTGGTTTTTACTAAGCGGAGAGAACAGAAGGTTCAACCACTGCCTTTGTTATTGTGTGACCTTCAAGAGCGACGAGCTTTTTATAAGCTTGTTTTTTGTTATTTTTTCAACTAAACACAAGGAACATTTAGAAAATGCTGCAAAGCGACACACACACACACACACACACACTTACTTAGCTTTATAACTGCTGCTTGTGAAAACCATAAATGTTATCCATGTTTATTTCTGTTTTTTTTTTATTAAATGTTCGTGTCATAGATATACAGTAAAGTAGCACATGTGCATTTTGAAGCTTCGAGACATTGCTGAATTGCAGCAGCAAAATGAGATGACAGGAGGACATCTTATGACAAAGAATCCTATACACTCGTACACGCATACACACACGTACATATAGAGATATCAGCTCTCCCGCAGCCCCTTAGGCTTTCTTCTGCCTTGTTACTTAGCAACAAGGAGCACATCATGTGACTAGCTAGTGATTCACCTGAATTGTGACATCACAGCTTTCCACGGCAACAGTAAAGGTCTCTGTGAAGTAGTGAAGCTGTGTGTGTGTGTGTGTGTGTGTGTGTGTGTGCATGTGTGTGCATGTGTGTGCATGTGTGTGCATGTGTGCGCGTGTGTGCGCGTGTGTGTGTGTGCGCCTTTCTGACTGACCTTGTGGCAGAAAACCATTTCTCTTTCCTGTTCATATTTCTGATACTTTCATGTCACTATACCGGGATGATGAAGTGATTTTCTGAAACACTTACTCAGCCGAATGTTATTTGAAAGATCATAAGTTTATCTCTGTATTGAATAATCAATTGCTTGACATTGCAGTTCTTTTAAAAAAGTCATTAGACAGCAGAAAAGTGTCTCCACTGTTACACTCATAAAATCGTGTTTCTAAACGGGCTACTGTGCATGTTGCAAAAAAATTATTGGCTGTTATATACCATATTGTCAAGTATGATGACAATAGAGACGATGGCGTTGTCAAAAAGACAGGAGGCGGAGCTGGATGTGGCAGAGTAGAAGATGTTGAGATTTTCATTGGGAGTGACTAGGATGGACAGGATTAGAAATGAGTTTATTAGAGGGACGGTGTATGTAGGATTGTTTTGGAGACAAGGTGAGGGAGGATAGATTGAGATGGTTTGAACATGTGCAGAGGAGGGACATGCAGTATATTGGTAGAAGAATGTTGAGGATGGGGGTGCCGGGCAGGAGGAAAAGAGGAAGACAAAAGAGAAGGGAGGTTTATGGATTTGGTGAGGGAAGTCCTACAGGTAGTTGAGGTCAAAGAGGCAGATGTAGAGGACAGGGCAGTGTAGAGAAGAGCGATCCGCTGTGGTGACACCTAACAGGATCAGCCGAAAGGAGAAGACGAAGAAGAAATATCCTAAAATATTAAGTCTTGTCCCAATCACCTTATCAAATGACTTACAACCGTTATTTCTTCCAGGTTATGCACACTGGAAAGGGCAGGTAGTAACGGCAGATGAGCTCCATGTGCTGTACGAGGGAATCAAGCTCAACAACGTCAACCACTACGACTACGTTCTTACAGGTGGGTGAGTGGATGTTAGGTGCATAGAATGGCAACCATGATTTGGCAAAACTGTTTTGTACTTTAAATCATGTTCATGCCCCTATGCACCAGTGTTGTATCGACTATTTGTATTGTACCAGAAACCAAGGTAGGCTGTATGCCGAGAATAAGACATTTTAATTTGGAAAAATGTCTAAGAATGCTTTATACTTTATTAAGACCATAAAAAGACCGTTACATTTTGTAATCTTGCAAAGCATATGTAAAGATATTTTTTTTAAATCCCAAATTGTATTATTCAAACACTATGCCATAAGCTAAATATAAAATATATCTCTAACTTATGTTACTCCTATACATTTTACCACAGGGACCTTAAACGGTGTGTGATTACTTAAAATTAGGTTTCTCACAGACACAGACGTTATGCACCATTTGCAGCACACTCCAGTATGTGTGTGTGTTGTGTTACATTCTGATGGATTTGGTCTCCGGTCGCATTGCCTGCAAATGACAGGAAAGAGAAGAAAAGGGCAATCGAGCGAAATAGAAGAAAAGTGTGCAGTGCAATCTTCATCTTTGGCTTAATAGAGCTTCAAGTCTTTACTTCAAAGACATTCTAAGGTTGAATTCTCAAAATAATCTTTAAAACACAGGACTAAATCTAAATGGTCTCTATTACTCTAGATGAGTGTGTTGCATGAGGGGGCATCTGACGTTTCTAACCCCCGCCATCTTTCACATGTATAAGCTCAAAGACTCCTCCGATTTGCTGCTGTCACTGTGATTGACAGGAAAGAAAGAGGAGATGCTTTATTGCTGATAGGTTGCTCTCAAGTTTTCAGAGGAGGGAACGAATTATCTGATGAACTATCTGATGAATAAGCCACATTTCCTGCAGTGTAAAACAAATGCTTGATGCGTTGACAGATATATAGCCAATTTGTCAAGAATGGGGGAAATGAGGGACCCTGTCAAAACAGTCACACTTTCACAACTCTGTGTGTGTATGTTTTTAATAGAACATATCCCTTTCTAAAGTTAGCTTATGCTGTCTCTAGAGGTTATATCATCATATTATTCCCTCACTGAAATGATCCTAACACTGTTCCAGAATTACAATACCTGTGTGTACAAAACCCCTGAGATTCATGAAGACAGGATGTTCAGTTTGGGTTGGAAGAATTTGAGTGTCTTAACTCTGATTCTGACCCAACCCCACTAAACAAATTTGGAATGATCTAGAACATACACTGAACCTCAGACCTTCTTACCTCAACATTAGTGTCTGAATGCTATTGAATAAAGATGATTAAACACAACTCCCCACAGACCCATTCCACAAACTTGTGGAAGTTGTTCTTAAATGTAGATCTTTAAAAAAAGATGTGACAGCCAGGTGTCCAAATACTTTTGTTTACACCGTATAGTTTGCATAAAACAGGAAGGAAAGGATATGACATTTTAATTGTCTAGTGCCATTTTGGTTATTACGACCTTTCAATGAATTCCATCTTGCATTAGAACATGCCAGTGTCAAGCTAATTAAATGTATCTGTTGGACTAAAAAAAAAAATTGTCACCACAGTATTCCAACAAAGATGATTTGAGTCTCAAAAATCAGATATGCAAGATCTGTATCACTGCCAATTCTGTCAGACTCCGTTGAAGATTGAGATTTCATTCTTAAAGAATAATCCACTCTTTTCAGACAAATAGATTTGTCTTTTTTTGTTATTTAGCTCTGTTGTGATGAATGTGGTTGACTGTAGTGAGACCTGCAATGTTGAACGGTTTAGAGACAGTGGCGTTGTCATAAAGACAGGAGGAGAACCTGGAGGTGGCAGAGTTGAAGATGAGATTTTTATTTGGAGTCATGAGGATGGACAGGATTAGAAATGAGTTTATTAGAGGGATGGCGCATGTAGGATGTTTTTGAGACAATGTGAGGGAGGCTAGGTTGAGATGAGCAAAAGAGGAAGACCAAGGAGGTGGTTTATTGATGTGGTGAGAGAAGACATGCAGGTAGTTGGGGTAAAAGAGGCAGATATAGAGGATAGGGTAGTGTGAAGAAGAGTGATCCATTGTGGTGACCTCTAACGGGAGCGGCCGAAAGGAGAAGTGGCGAATGAGGTTCTTAATTTGGGTATCCACTCGCTCATACTTGGGTACCCATACATTAGCATAGGCATACGCATACTTGATGTCAGCATTACCATAGAAACGTCTCTTTCTGCCGAAGTTCTTATCTCCCACCCGAACCTGAACAGGGCTGCAAAGTCAGCATCTCGCACAGACGGCAAAGGTGAGATAATTCATTTGAAGCTGGAATTCCAAGAATGTGTGTATTTTGTAGACAAGAGAATGAAACACTTTTTGTTTCGTTGCCATTTTGAAGGTCATTATTTTAGTGCTAATTTCCGGCTCATTCACAGCTTGCATTATGGGTAAGCTGGTCTATAGTCCATAATGTTCAGTTCAGTTCAAAACAATTGGGATAATTAAACTAATGCAGGTTTTGCCATGGGCAGCAAAAAGTCATTAGACTGTTCTCTTGAGGACAGTATTACTGAATTGAACAGGGCCAGCGTGACTGTAAAACGTTTTTATAAACAATTGCGGAAATGTTCTAAAAATAAGCCGCGATATTAGTTGCTGACTGCATTAGTGAGGAGATAAAAAGACTTATGCCAAAGGCAGACTTTCATTTATTATTAACAGGTTTTAGTTACCATTTTTACTCTGAAGTTTGACAAGCTAGCATGCTTCTAACTAACAGGTTTAGATAATATAGTAAATGTTAAACCGCTTAAAGTTCCATAATACTCAAATGCAAAAATCAAATGGGTTTAAATGTTTAACAATTAAAATAGGAAACGATGTGTAGGAGGCTTACTATATTTACAGACATCAACTTGGATCACCAACATGGAACGTTAAGAAGTAGCTTATTTGTTTAGCATTAATGGAAAAAGTTTCAACACTTTTTTTTTTATGAAAAAAGAGACTTTAGAAAAGTCTTTGCAGTTTATTGCTATTCTAAAAGTTGTTTTAAGGCAGTGGTGGCACAAAAGGAAAAAGCACGGAGTTGTTGATCTGAAACTAGCCAGCCAGGGTCCCAGAATAAGACCTTTAACTCTTCCTGCTCTAAGGAGGCTGCTGACACTGTGCTCTTACTTATTGTAAGTAAAATAAGTTTTTCACTGTACTGTAAAAGAGGATATGTAAAGGCATTTACTTATAGTTATATATTATATTATATTATATTATATTATATTAAGTTGGCAAATGGGGTGGCATGGTGGCGTACTGGTTAACCTCAAGAAGGTCCTGGGTTTAATCTTTCTGTGCGGATTTTGCATGTTTTCCCAGCGCTTGCATGGATTTCCTCCGGATTACTCCGGTTTCCTCTCACTGTCCAAAAAGCATGTAAAATAGACTGATTGGTTATTTTAAATTTCCCATAGGAGTGAATGTGTGTGCGTGTGTTTGTTCGTCTATGTGTGGCGGTGTGATTGACTGGCAACCTGTCCAGGGTGTACGCCTGCCTGTTGCCTTATGAGTGCTGGAATAGGCTCTAGCAGACCCCCCGTGACCCCAAATTAGGGAATAAGCGGGTAAGAAAATGAATGAATGAATGAATGAATGAATGAATGAATGAATGAATGAATGAATGAATGGGAGCATATGTTGTTCTGGGACGTGGTAGCCTAGTGGTTAAGGTGCTCAGTTGTAAAAAAAAATAAAAATTAAAATTAAAAAATAAGGACGTCTGCTAAAATACCGAACTATTCTAGAACTTGAATATACCTTTCAGCATTGATGGTGCCTTTCCAGATAAGCTGCCCATACCACATGCACTCATCCAACCCCCATACCATCAGAGAAGCAGGCTTCTGAACTGAGCGCTAATAACAATTTGGGTTGTCCCTGTCCTATTTAGTACCGGATGACAAGGCTTCCCAGTTTCCCAAAAAGAACTTAAAATTTTGATTTGTCTGCCCACAGAACAGTCTTCCACTTTGGCCCAGTTCATTTTAAATGAGACTTGGCCCAGAGAAAACGCCTGCACTTCTGGATCATATGATATGGCTTCTTTTTTGACCTATAGAGTTTTAGCTAGCAATGGCGAATGGCACGGTGGAATGTGTTCACCGACAGTGTGTTCTGGAAGTATTCCTGAGCCCATGTTGTGATTTCCATTACAGCAGCATTCCTGTATGTGATGATGTGCCGTCTAACGACCAGAAGATCACGGGCATCCAGTATGGTCTTCTGGCCTTGACCCTTACGCACAGAGATTTTTCAGATTCTGTGAATCATTGGATGACATTATGCATTGTAGATGATGATAACCTCAAACTCTTTGCAATTGTTCTATGAGAAACTCCTTTCTGATATTTTAGCCGCAGCATTGGGGGAGTTGGTGTCACTCTGAGAGGCTCATTTTATACACAATCATGTTGCCAATTGACCTAATAAGTTGCAAATTGGTCCTCTTATTGCTAACTGTCCCAAGTGTTTTAGAAGGTGTAGCTCTCATGAAATCCAAAATGAGCCAATATTTGCCATGACATTTCAAAATGTCTCACTTTCAACATTTGATGTTATTCACATTTTATTCTGAATAAAATATTGAAATTTGACTTCCACTTCATTTCATTCTGTTTTTATTCACACTTTGTACAGTGTCCCAACTTTTTTGGAATTAGTTTAGTTCTCGGCGTGCTATTAACCTATTTGATTAGCATTCCTAATGCAACTTTCATGTCATTTATTCATGGTTGTTTTTCTTTTCTTTTTCTTTGAACTATCTATAGCACAGTGTGCTTAGGAGGAGTAAATAGAAAAAACAGCGCTTACAATGCTGATAGAACAGCTAGCACTCTATCATTACTGTTACCCTAATGCTTACTAGCTTACATTCCTAATTAGAGGCTTTAAAGCTTTCACGACATGAGAGACCTTGCTATATCATGAATCATGACCGGATAAAGAATGGCTGTGAAATCTTTTAGCTTCCTCAGAGTTTGTAAAAGCCTCCAGCGCCTTGTTACTTTCATTAAAGGATTGTGTCTGAAGCCAAGTGTGATTTCATCAGGGAGTTTTCGATGTGTTTCATCAGCACGTTCTTAGTTGTTAAAGATCGATAGACCAGGGTAGGTTTTTCTCCATGTTCTTCCTCTTTATTGAGCTGTTCAACAGTATGTAACATTAAGTTGTTAATGGCAATTTATAAACACATTAAAACTATACTTGTTTTGTAGTTAAAATAAAATAAATGTATAAAAATATATATATAGTATGTTAATGTTCCCTTTGGATATTAATGACTTATTTATCTATTATTAATTTTTATAAACTACTATAGTGTGTGTGTGTGTGTGTGTGTGTGTGTGTGTGTGTGTGTGTGTGTGTGTGTGTGTGTGTGTGTGTGT
>JAOTRA010095739.1:0-7500 GCA_026260255.1 Pseudolaguvia tuberculata
CAATAATAATAATAATGATAATAATAATAATAATAATAATAATAATAATAATAATAATAATAATAATAATAATAATGGGCGGGACGGTGGCATACTTAGCACGTTTGCCTCACAGCAATGAGGTCCCAGGTTCGAGTCTTGGGCTTGGGGAGTTTGCATGTTCTCCCCACGCTTGTGTGGGTTTCCTCTGGGTACTCCGGTTTCCTCACACAGTCCAAGAACATGTACATTAGGTTGACTGATGATTCTTAATTGTCCATAGTCCAATGTGAGGGTAAATGGTTATTTGTGTTTGTCTATGTGTGGCCCTGTGATGGACTGGCAACCTGTGTGACCTGTCTCACCTTATGTGAGCTGCGATAGGCACCAGCAGACCTTTTTGACCCTGAATTAGGGAATAAGCGGGTTAGAAGATGAATGATTGAATAATACAGTTACATTTGGCAGTTGGTCTTATTCACAGCGACTCACATTTGGTCTCTGAGCAATTGTGGGTTAAGGGTCTTGCTCAAGGGCCCACAGTGGTTGCTTGGAGGAGGTGGGAATCAAACCCTGGTCTTTCTGGTACTAGCACCTTAACCACTAGGCTACCACTTCCCACATATAATAATAATACACATAATAATACTACTACTACTACTAATAATAAAATATTCAATGAAATAATTTTTCTAATAAATTAGTTTAATAAAATAATGATTAATGTGAAAAATCGTCACCTACATTTTTATTCCATCCTGCACTTATATAAACTGGAGCCATCCACTTCATGGAGGAATTTTCTTCTGGGAGGAACTTTTTCTTCCCATGAGAGTCAAACCAACCGTCTGTTCTTCGTTTGGTTTACAGTATAAATATCCTATTTTAAATGCAGACATGAAGGAGGAGAAGAGGAAAAACACATCACATCCGTACCCTATATGATATGGTGGCAGAGTGATGAAATACACTTTGGAATGCGCTAATCGCACGGGGCATGTGCACAACATCTGTAAAGTGCATCCGATCTGGAAGTGTGGAGACAGCCGCGTAGAACTTACGTAAAACAAACCATGATTAATTTATGATGCAGGAGATTTAAGAGAAACATGTTCTTTTCATTACTCAAGGACCTTAATCATTTTTAATTCTCATCAGATGGAACAGTCCTGTAACTAAAACGCATGTAAACATCTGCAGTCGCAGAATTTGTATTATTATTATTTTTATCGAGTATAGCATGTTGTAAAGATTAGAGACGATGTAATGTATATACAATGAGAAGAAACTAGGATGATAGGAACATCCATGCTGTATGTCGGAAATCATTCTTTACTTGTATGTGATTTGCTAGTTTTATCAATTCCCTACTCTAATTGGTTAGAAGTGGAACTCATTCATTCATTCGTTCATTCATTCATAAATTCATTCGTCTTCTTACCCACCTAATTTGGGTTCACGGTCCATTAATAATGCATTTTCAGGTGTTTTCATTCATTCATTTATTCATTCATTTACGTAAACGCTTATTCCCTAATTCGGGGTCACAGGGGTCTGCTGGTGCTTATCCCAGCTTACATAGAACGAGAGTCGGGGGTACACCCTATACGGGTAGCCAGTCCTTCGCAGGGCCACACATAGACACACACACACACATTCACTCCTATGGACAATTCAGAATTAACAATCCACCTAATCTGCATGATTTTATACTGTGGGAGGAAACCGGAGTACCCGGAGGAAACCCATGCAAGTGAGGGGAGAACATGCAAACTCCGCACAGAAAGATCCCCAGCCCGGGAATCAAACTCGGGTCCTTGTTGTTGTGAGGCGACCGTGCTAATTATTACGCCACCATGCTGCCCTCAGGTGTTTTGCATTTTACAAAATAAATAAAAATCATCAAGAAGATCTAAACTGTTGTGTGAGGCAAGATTACTGCCATTTCTGCACCAACTATTTTCCTTTCATTTGGTATATTGACATTAAGTTCTACATCAATCAGTGGTTCAGTTGGGGTTCTGACCTCCAAGGGGTCTTCAGTGAGCCTTTGGAGTGGCAAGGTGCATCATATTTTAACAGTAAGGAAAACAAGTTTATTTCTAATCTTCTGGTTCAAAAAATGGACAAATTTGTCATTGTTCTTCGCCAAAAACAAGCAAGTCTCTGATTTCTCTTCAGCAGCTGGTAGTTCGGACTCAGCTGAAGAAGCTCCCACTAATTTAGATCCCAGAGCAGGAATACTGGAGCCAGAACATCATCCAATTTGAAGAAGAGCCCTAAAATAGTTCTTTATGGCGTAGTGGTTAGCACGGTCGCCTCACAACAAGAAGACCCTGGGTTCGATTCCCGGGTCGAGGATCTTTCTGTGCGGAGTTTGCATGTTCTCCCCTCGCTTTTGTGGGTTTCCTCCGGGTACTCCGGTTTCCTCCCACAGTCCAAAAACATGCAGATTAGGTGATTGTAAATTGTCCATAGGAGTGAATGTGTGTGTGAATGGTTGTTTGTCTATGTGTGGCCCTGCAATGGACTGGCAATCTGCCCAGGGTGTACCCCCGCCTCTCGCCTTATGTGCATTGGGATAGGCGCCAGCAGGCCCCCGTAACCCTGAATTAGGGAATAAGCAGGTAAAAGTAAGAGTAAAGAATTTGTCTCAGACCTACTGATATATATGATGGGAAATTTTATTACAATTTGCATAAAATATTTATAAAACTTTAAATAAATATGATTAAACATGTTCTTCATGATCCTTTGCAACATTTGTATTTGTATATGAAATCATATACTGGGTTGATAAATCACATCATTTGCTAAACTAGTCCCATCAGATGAACCGTTGTTATGGGTTGGTGGTCCGTTGCTACGCTACGTTGGTCCGCCTTATCTTCCTTGGGCTGCTAAGGTGGTTTGCCATGAGGTTGCTAATAGTAATGGCAACACTTTCCTGTGCCTCGCGTCTAAATAATGTGTTTGTTTGCTTGGCTTTGGTTTTCATTCATTCATTCATTCATTCATTCATTCATTCATTCATTAATTCATTCATCTTCTAACCTGCTTATTCCCATATTCCTGACCTTAAATACATGTTTTTGGACTGTATGAACTGTAGGAGGAAACCAAAGAAACTTACGCAAGCTCCCCATAGAAAAAGATCCCCAGCCCAGAAAATTGAACCCGGGACCTTCTTGCTTTGAGGCGACCATGGCTAAGCCACTAACGCCACTACGCCACCACGCCGCCACTGTTGTGTAATTAATATTAATGTTTTTTTAACATTATGTATTATGTACATTTGATACTATTTCTCATCGAGTGAGAAACAGTTTATTATTTTATTTAACAAAAATGTTGGTAGTTTAAGTTGATCCATTTTCACTCCATTCACACTCTAAAAATGGCCGACCCATTATGCCCATTAGGATGATTATTAGGAAACAAACTCAGTCTCAACAAAGGCTCCAAACTTAGAAATATGAGCAGAGTTTGATATGCAGAAATCAGCAGGATTTGACAATTAAACATTAATTATATATTAATGAAAAACTCCGAAACGTTGCTATGAAACAATCCAGGAAATTGGATTCAAGTGCAGCATGCAAAGTTTATTAACAATGGGGAAATGAACTTGATCCAAATCTCTATCCAAAATTTTATTCATAAACCAAATTGCATCCAATAATCCGAGAAAAATAATAAATTGAATTAAGTTTTTTGAATCTGAACACAGCCTCTGGTCCAAATGAAACAAATAATGATGATATCAGGTTTATAGTGTTCTTACCAGAACTTTCCAAACTGTGATTTTTTTTCCAACTGATAACTTAATTTTGCAGGACCGTCCAGTTCCGCCACTCCAACCAGAACATGTCTTGGAGCTAACAGGTTTTTTTGCACATGAACATTACCTCTATGTCCAATTCGTTCTCCACAGATGATTCAGAATTCAGCTGTACGAGTTGTTTTTAAACAAACCATCTCACTGCTGTGCTCCTTCCACTGGCTCTCAGATTCAAGACACTGAGGCTGACCTACAAAGCCCACTCATCACTCCTCACATCACACCATGTTTCCTCAGGTACGAAAGTCGACTAGCCCCAATATCGCCTACGACATAAGGTAGGTTTGCATCTAGAGTTTGGTGAAGTGTGGTTATTCGTCTATGTGTGGCAGTGCGATGGACTGGCGACCTGTCCAGGGTGTACCCCTGCCTTTTGCCCTATGTTTCCTGGGATAGGCTCTAGCAGACCTCTGTGACCCTGAGCTAGGGAATAAGAAAATGAACAAATGAACAAATGAATGAATACTGTTGCCCTCTGGTGGCCAGACAGGATAATGTTCAACTAAGAAAGATAGATTTGTGCTGGTTATGTGTCCACAAACTATTGATAATATAAAGTAATTCATTCCTAGCGTACATAGAGTAAAAGGCAGAGGTACATCCTGGACAGGTTGCCAGTCCATCACAAGGTGGATTCTTTCTTCTTATAACAACGTTAGAGTGAATTATTTAAAAAAACAATCCTTTCAAGCCCTGAGATGAACTGGCGACCCGTCCAGGGTGTACCCTTGCCTCTCGCCCTATGTGTGCTGGGATAGGCTGGGATAGACCCCTGTGACACCAAATTCGGGAATAAGCGGGTAAGAAGATGAATGAATGAATGAATGAATGAACCCTTTCATCTCTGCCGTTCTTTACTTGGTGTGTAAAATTCCTGAAGCCAGCTATTGGGCTCTGATCAAACTGGGTGTCTCTTCAACCCTTCTGTCAATCGGAAAGTTTTGATGGAAGGCTGGGCTAGATGTAAGAAAAAAAAATGCCTGCAAAAAAAATCTGTCATATTTTATGATCCAAAAGATGTAAAGTAGTTTCTCCAGCTAAGACTCAAATGTGATGTCAAAGACCGTGGTGGAAAATTCTCCACTCCAGCTTCAGAATATTGATGGAATAGGATTGAATGTGCTGCACTTTATTTATCAGTAACTGGAATAATATAAAAACAGATTAGAGGACATGGACAGGATTCCATCTACCAGCTCAGCCAGGTCTTTCCTAACTGAGCTGCATTTATAGCATTGAGATGATGATTTGCTTGGTCGATAATCCATTTATTTATTCCCTCCTCTTTCCCAGGTTTCACGTAGACGGTTTTCACTCAAGTACATGTTTTTATATTTCATTTTATATCAAGTGGCTACTTGGAAAAAAATCTAATCATTTGATGGGAAGTTTGGCTGATTTTACCAACTCCTACCTTTAAGACTTGTTCAGCAACAATTTTGTTGGTTAAATTTGTGCTAGTGTGGTGTGGTGGCATAGTCGTTAGCACGGTCACCTCAAAACAAGAAGGTTCTGGGTTCGATTCCCGGGCAAACTACTTTAAACCATTTACTACTAATAACCTAACTTTGATCACACTAGGAATAATACAAAACTACACTGTCTGGCCAATAAAAAGTCGCCACCTGGATTGAATTTTGTCACTGGGAAGTGGTAGCTTGAGGACTAACACCAGAAAGACCAGGGTTCGATTCCCATTACCACCAAGCCAACACTGTGGGTCCTTGAGCAAAACCCTTAATCCCCAATTGCTTAGTTGTAAGACTCTCTGGATAAGAGCGTCTGCCAAATGCTTTACTGTAACTGTAACCGTAAATAGGTTCGAGTCCCTGCAGTTGGTCAGGTTTAGGTTTAGCAACAATATGTGCTCAAAGAATGTAGTCAGGTGACTACCGGAATATACTGAATAACCAGGTTATTCCATTTTTTTTATTGTCTGATGTCACAGCCAAATTCCAAAATGACAATGCCAGGGTTCATCAGGTTCGAATTGTGAAAGAGCGATTCATCAGAGTTCAGACTTTATTAACCCTATAGAGAATCTTTGGGATGTGATGGAAAAGGCTTTGGGCAGCAGTTAGACTTGAACATTATCAATTTTCAGGAGAAAACACACGCAACAGAAAGACCCCATGACTAGGAAACAAACCTGGGACCTTTATGCTGTGAGACAACCATGCTAACCGCTAATCTACATTATTGTCACTAAAAATAAGAACATTTATGCTAATTGATGATTTAATGAGGATTGCGCATCCCCTCATATTTGCTATAGTTACTCGAAATATTGTTAGTAATACATTTACATCGCTAAGTTAGTAAAATGCAGAAAAGGCAGAAGTTTTTGGCCAAGAATCAACCCTGGTTTAACATCTTGGAAGGCAGTTATGCTGACTGCTGCTCTGGTAAATGGATGTTGAAGCGTTTTCATTTTTTGTGGTTCCCCAGACTCCAGCAAATCAGGGCCCTTGCTGTGTTTTTTTTTATAGTGTACCAGTTATCACATTCTTCCCACATGTGTGTCAGGAACAGAAGGATTCACCAGACCCAAGTGCAGAATTTACTACATGTTTCCGGAGATACCGAATAACCCAGAAAGTAAATACGAACTACAGCGTCTGTAACCACCTAACATAACCCGATATCAATCTAAATAGTTCCTTATTTTTCAATACAAAATTACCAAAGTGCCTCTCGCCCTATGTGTGCTGGGATAAGAAACTTTTCTTTATACAAGAAAATATGATTTTTCTTTTATGATTTTTCACCAGACCAGATAGGACCCGATGCTGAACCTGATGACGCAATTAGCGAGACTATCACTGCGGCTGTTTGTTTGCTGCTAGCTACCGATTACTAAACAGGCCCTGAATTAATTCATTCACCTTCCAATCTGCTTATTCACTAATTCAGGATCACATGGGTCCGCACATAGTGTGAAAGGCAGAAGTACACCCTGGAAAAGGTTGACAGTCCATCACAGGGCCACACATAGACAGACACCCCCCCCCCCACACACACACACTCTGAACTCTTTTCTTCACTTCTCTAACGCACTCTCCATTACTTTGCACTGTTGACCCCATGTACTTAAACTCTTCCACCTTCACTACCACTTCTCCCTGCAACCTCACCACTCCATTGACTTCCCTCTCAGTCTTACTCCTGCTGACTTTCATTCCCCTTTTCTCCAGCGCATACCTCCACCATTCCAGATTCTTCTCAACCTGTTCTCTATCCTCACCACAAATCACAATATCATCCGCAAACAGAAAACTTGCAAACTATTGACATAAAATTCTGAACAGTCTGATTTTTTTTTGTGCTTCATACCTGCGGTACAATTGTGTAAGACTGTAAATGAACAGTGTGACATAGGGATCATGTTCATACAGTCATTCGTAAAAGATTATTACACATCACACAATAAAAATTAAATAAGTAAATTGTTAAATAAGTTTATTTAATAAATAAAACATGAGGTAGAAATTTTGCATGGGTTTCAATATATTTGCAAACTGATGTGGAAACCTAAAAGAACGTACAGCTGTGGCTGAAATCTCATCTAATAGAGAAGTGGTAGTGTAGTGGTTAAGGTAATATCAGGGTCACTCTGGTTAAGGACATCCGCCAAATGCTGTAAATGTCAGTTTCAAGTGTAGCATCTGAAAGGAAATAAA
>JAOTRA010095749.1:0-11540 GCA_026260255.1 Pseudolaguvia tuberculata
GTGTGTGTGTGTGTGTGTGTGTGTGTGTGTGTGTGTGTGTGTGTGTGTGTGTGTGTGTGTGTGTGTGTGCGTGCGCATGCCACCTCCGGCTTTGCGCTGCTGGCACAAACAAAAGTCACACCTTTAGAGAAATGGCTCAGTGCTCTCATAAGAAGACTTCTCTTTACCTGCCTCTCATTGTCTTGTTGAAGATAAAAGCGGTCTGATGAAAAAAAGAAGTCAGGTCTGTTTAGCCTAATCATTTGATGAAGGCATTAGGAAGAATGGGATGAAAAAGTATCTTTTACTCATTAAAACGAGGTAGGTTGGTGCATATGAAAGAAAATAAGAGCGAGAGAGAGAGGGAAAGAGACCGAGCTAGGCAGTGCTAATCAGATTGGCTGTAGGCTACTTCCCATTAAGATGCTCCTGAACCCCCACCAAATGTCAATGAGTCGAAAGAAGCTAAACGACTGGAGCGAGATATCATTGACACCCCGAACAATCACAGTAATTGGAGGTAATGAGAGGTCTTCTGTTGCACACTAGTGACAGTAAAGAACAAGAGAACAAGGAAGATGAGAGCGGAAACGGTATGGGGGGAAAAGAAGCCAGGAAGACACATATTCTGATGCCCTTGTGACCTGCCTCATCAGCATTACTGTGCTAACCTTGTTTTGTTGTAAGTTCACTGTAAAACAGTTCACATGCCGGCCTTGAGTGCTGCAGTGATCAGTTGTTAGTTTTTAGTCAGTTCCAAAGTATGTTTGGTTTAGGGAGAGGTCTTTCTGTTCTCCCCATGTTTGTGTGGGTTTCCTCCAGGTACTCCGTTGGTCCTCCTCGTGACCCTGAAATAGGGAAAAAGCATGTTAGAAGATGAATGAATTAATTAATAACCCCGTGTGGAATTACAGTCAGACATTAAAGCAAGAAACCCTGCTAGCACAACTGCAAACCTCTACACTGCAACCACAAATGTACCACTTACAACAACTGTAGCGGTTCAGAATCAATACATATCTAATAAAATAACAAATACATTTAAAGGCTCTAAGTCCGTTTTACCACTTGAAGGCAGTGGTCTGAAAGTGGTGAATAAACTTTCCTGGGCAGTGACAAGCTAGTTATCCTCTAGGTTAATATCTAACTTTTCTGGAAAATCCACTTTAAAAAAATGATTTTTGTCAACTTTGGACAAGAGCGTCTGCTAATTGCTGTAAATGTAAATGTCCGAAGTATGTCCGAAAAAAGGTTAATTTATCCTCCTCTGTCGTTGGAGAAAAAATGCTGATGTCTTAGTACACCAGATAGCGGGCCTTGAAAGGCAGGTTTCAAATTCTAATTGATTAAAGAAACAGTCTTTAATAATATTAACCAGGTAGCAATCTGTCCCTGATTGCCTAGGTTAGGTTCCTTGGGCAGCGCAACTTATTCCAAAGGCTTGGATTTGATTAAAATGGCCACATATAGAAACTGCAATCTGATTGGACAAAAAATCAAACATCCATATACATGTACTGGAAGCAGTGCAGCGAGAGAAACACCATTGAATGAAGTGAATAAACTGTTGGGAATAAAGTAATACAGATTAGGTTGCAAATGTAGATCCATCAGAGCAAGTCGATGGCTAAGGGTCTAGCTCAGGGCCCAGCATTGGTAGTATGGAGTTGCTGGGGATTAAACCAATGATCTTCTAAATCTCCTCAAACAATAAGCTATTACTTACTATAATAGCTATAGTGAGAGATGCGAGTTGTTTCAAACAGAATGAATAGATTAAAAAAGGATTACAGGATGACAGGAGGCAGCAAGCAGATCAGACAGTGTGTGTTAAATGAGTCTCTCTGTCTAGATGTGTGACAAGACGGCAGGTAATTAAAGAGAAAGAAGGACAGGTTGGTGAGGGGAAGTCTGCAAAAAAGGTATGTAAAAAAAATCCGGGTATGTAAACCGATGAATTGGAATGTTTAAGAAACAGGAAAGTCCTGAAGAATGTTAAGTATTTTATAGATACAGAGGTTTGGTGTTTTACTTTTCTTCCTCTAGGTGCTGGTCTTGTTCTGTCTGCTAGCTGGAGCTTGAAAATCTGTTCTTCTACAAAACCTTCTATATGGCATCTTTCTATCCAGCATCTTAGCTATCACTGATTGATGAACTATTGGGCAGTACTAGCTATTGGGGTAATATGTGTGATGTAGCTATACACCATTCATTCATTCATTCATTCATTCATTCATCTTCTTACCCGTTTACTTTGGGGTCACGGGGTCTGCTGGTGCCTATCCCAGCAGACATTAGGCGAGAGGCGGGGGTAAACCCTGGAAAGGTCAACAGTCAATCGCTGGGCCACACATAGATAAACAACCATTCACACACATATTCACGCCTATGGGCAATTTAGAATCACCATCAATCTAATGTACATGTTTTTGGTACCCGGAGGAAAACCACACAAGCGTGGGGAGAGCATGCAAACTCTGCACAGAAAGATACTCGGCCCAGGAATCAAACCTGAGACCTTCTCATTGTGAGGCGACCATGCTAATGTGCCGGCAATAGCTATACATTCATTCATCTTCTTACCCGCTTATTACCGAATCCGGGGTCACGGGGGTCTACTGCGCCTATCCCAGCACACATAGGGCAAGAGGCGGGGGTACACACTGGACGGGTCGCCAGTCCATCTCAGGGCGCTATACATATATAATGTAATGTTATTACAATTTCCATACATTATTTTACATTTTACATTTACATTATTATGAAAAATAGACCAGAAGTTGTGTCTGAAAGATATTACATTCAGTCAGCATTAGCGTTTTGCTCAATTGACCATCTACGATGTAAGAAATGCTAAATAGGACTTAATAACCATGACCAAGCTTATTACAAAAATCTTCTTTGGTTGAAAGGTGGTAGTTTAGTTTAATCAAGGATTTGTTTATTTCTTTGTTTCAAAGCCATTGGAGATTTTTCTGTTCTACAGCACTTACTGTCGGCAAAGGAGACTTTCACGTACTGCATCTTTTGCACATTCAATTTCATGTCATTAAATAAAGATGAATGTTGTTGCAAGAACCAACAATATCTCAACACAGAGCTAGTGGTAGTAGTCGGACTAAAATCCATAATGCAAAGAGTCTTTATCAAGAAAACAAGGATGTTTGAAAAGCAAAATCAGTGGGCAGGCAATGTTAAGTACAATAAATCTAAGTCATTTCAACCATATATGACAGATCAGACCACAGTGAAATTAGACAACGTTTCTCTGGGACCTTGGTGCCACATACAGACAATAAGTACAGTGCAGACATAGGACAAGTGCAATACAAAGACAATGGACGAAGACTATTACAAGGACATAGACAACAACTAAAGAGCAGAATAATTAATAATTCATTAAGTAATAATTCATTCATTCATTCATTTTGTTACCCGCTTATTCCCTAATTCAGGGTCACGGGGGTCTGCTGGTACTTATCCCAGTGCATATAGGGCGAGAGAGGTACACCCTGATCGGGTCACCTGGGATGTATCTTTGGAAAGTTTGGAATGTCAACAAAGCTGTCAATCATTCCAGATTATTTTGTCCATTGGCTCATCTGAAACTTTAAGGTTTAGTGAACGTGATTGTGTTGATATTAAAGCAGTGTGTGTGTGGGTGTTGAGATTCTGCATTTGCGTGTGTATCCAGCACTTAAATATTTAGACCTACCTGTCGACTGAACTCAGGCAAGACTTGGCTTCTGGGCACAACTGCTTGAGGGAAAGTGATATAGAGAGAGAGCGAGGAGTGAGGTGCAGGGATGAATAGATAATAGAGGAAACTGGAGAGATAAATAGAAGTATTTACTGGTTGACAAATATGCTAAGAATATCAAATTATTCTAAACAAAACAGTCTGATGAAAATCCAAAAGTCTGACTGTTTTCCGTGGTTTCACTGGGGTCGATTTTGTTCTTTTTCAGGTTCCTTCCTTAAGCAGCAATAAGCCAGTGGTCTTATGACCTAATCATATCAAGAAGGATCTCGTAGTAACCTTCGACAAGGCCTTCTGCATCGGGGATAAAATTTGTTAAGAAAGTAAAGCCATTAAGTTAGAGTTTCAAAGCTCAAGCCTTTGGACAGATGCAACAGAAATTGTGCCAGAGGAATGACCTCAGACACTGAACACATTTTAATACAGACAGGTTTAAGTTTTTGGAATACTTTCATCCCACGTGACCTCCTCAAGACAACAGATTCCAGAAAGATTAAAAAGACTTTTTTGCGACTCTACTGAGTATCTTTCAATGCTATATTCTTTTTGCATATAAGCCACCTGTATGAATAGTCTAAAATTCTTCTACTACGTCCTTACCCTCTGGCCACAGCTGTCCTGGCCACAGCTGTAGCTATGATGTCACCTCCCCATATGTACCCATGCAGCTCGTTGTCCAGAGTGCAGCTTAATTAATTTCCTAGCAAAGCCATAGCAAGCAGAGCATGCTGTCTCCTCATAGTCAAATATAACCTGATATCAACAGATCAATTGATTAATTATATTTTATGGAGCTATTTTTTGACACTCACTGCTAGGTTGAGTCACAGATTTCTGTGGCCAAAGCAAGACAAATTTCTGTGACTTGTACACGTAGCAGAAAACACATCGTCCTGATAATGGAGATGAACTGGAAAGGAGCTCATGAAATACTCTCAGGCTATGCATACAAACAGCTGTAAATCATAAGGTGAAGGCACATGGAGGAGGCCTGCACTAGTTTTGTTAGCGTTTGCAGTGTAGAAGCAAGTACCATGACCTCTGTGAAGAAAAAAAACAAAACTTGGAACCAGGCTGTCATTAATCTCAATTGGTTTAAACTTTAGTTCAGTGTTGAATATTCCTATAATTGTTAATTAATAATTAAAGACATGCATGTAAGTGTTTCTTCATCAAACTGTTTCTTCTCACATAGTCTGATGCACTGTAGATTAATTAGACTCAAAGTCTGTTCCAGTATGACAGTGTCCCCTGATATGCTGTGTTCTGGATTTGTTAGAGTATAAGATCTCTCATATCCTGTACAGAGTTCTGATTTTGACTCGACCCCTTTAAACTGAACCTTTGGGATGAACTGGACTTCCGGCTGAACCCTAGAACTCCACACATTAACAGTGGTGTCTGATCTCACTAATACTTGACCCAATCTAGACAAAACCCTGCACAGAATTTGGACTTTGTTTGAGGAAGTATGAGACTAACATCTGGAATACGATGATAAAGAAACATGTCGATTTGTTGGGAAAGCCATTTCAGACTACTATCCTTTGCTGTAAACTACTGGTAGCAAATGGTAGGGCATTCCACTTAACTTATCTCCATTAATTGGATTCTTATCCAGAATAGCTTACATTTATTTCATCTGTACAACTAATCAATTGCTGCAGCGCTGTCTTATCAGTTAGCACTGGTGACCCATAGTAAGGAGATCGCAAGTTTGATTCCCGTACATGGGTCTTTCTGTGTGGAGTTTGCATGTTCTCCCCAGGGCTTACTCTGGGTTCTCCAGTTTCCTCCCTGTCAGGTTTTATGTTTCATGTTTAATTTTTCTTGTTTAATGTATTGTCTAGTTTTGGGTTTCATGTTCTTAAATCTTGTCTTGTTTACTTAGTTTACTTACTTAGCTAAGCTATCTAGCCAAACTAAGCTTTTAGCTAGCTGGCCAAGCTAATCCTAGTTACAGTTAAACATTTAGCACACGCTCTTGTCCAGAGTGACATACAAACAGTGCTTATAGTTATTACCTAGAACATTTCACTACTGATACAGACTCACATAATCACAAAAAACATTGTAACGCACTCCAAAAAGAGCTGTAGAACAAGAGAGGTTTTCATGTGTGTTTGTTTGTTTGTTTTGTGAAGAGCTTTGTCTTCAGGCATCTCTTGAAGACAGCCAGTGACTCCGCTCTTCTGACATTTATTTGAAGTTCATTCCACCATCTTAGTGCCAGAACAGAGAAAAGTATTGAGAACAAGGAGGTGGAACAAGATGTGCAGTGCTGGTGGATCTGAGGGAGCGAAGTGTTATGTGTGGACTAATTAGTGTTTGGTGGTAGGGTGGTGAAGTGGTGTTCTTGGCTTTGTAGTTAAGTATCAACTGATGCGTGCAGCTACTGGAAGCAAATGACTTTGCTAAGTGGGTGAGTGTAAATGGAGAAAAGGAGAAGACGAAGGACTGAGCCTTGTGGGTGTCATGACGAGAGCGGGGAGTGGGATCGGGGGTAAGGAGCACCCCCAAATGCAGAATTAACAGAGAAAAAAGGTCAATTTTATTAAAGTTTGGATTTATAAATCCAAAAACACAAAAACAAGAACAAGAACTCTAGAAATGTAACGAGATGAGAACAAAACGAGAAACAGATTTGACTTAACAGGCTAGACTAGACTTGACAAGACGAGATCAAAAACTCACAAGATCATGATGAGAAACAGGCAAAAAGGCAAAAAGGGAAAGACTGGCGAAAAGGACAAAAAAAGGGTGAAAAAGGGAAATGATCCAACCCTAGGAGAAATGCTGCCGGCTTATAAGACGTGCGTGCGACGAGACTCACAGAGGAGGGTGTGACAGTCTTGCCCTTTTTGCCTGTTTTCCAGAGTCGTGGTTTTTGATCTCACCTTATCAAGTCTAGTTTAGCCTGTTAAGTCAAGCCTGATCTCGTTTTGTTCTAATCTCGTTAAGTTTCTAGAATTCTTGTTCTTGTTTTTGCTTTTTTGGAATTATTACTTTAATAAAATCGACTTTTTATCTCCGCCAATCCTGTGTTTGGGTGCGCTCCTTACCCGCGATCCCACTCCCCGCTCCTGTCATCCGGCGGATTGGCGGCAGCCCCCCCATCGCATTCCCACGGGGATACGACAGCAGCCACGGTAAATGCCGGAAGTTCATGCGGGAATGCGTGGCTTTTTAAAAATCCCAGCCACACGCTTACGCCATGACCAGGAGCAAGTGCGGGCTGGTGTATTTGTGTCTAACGGTTAAGGCACTGGAGTGGGTAGCTCAAGCCTGGGACTCTGACCAGCGTCTCGGGGAGGACCTCCTCTACCTCTTCCTCTATCTCCTCACCACATGCGACTTCCTCACCCCAGGTTAAGGCCGCTATCTTTCTGGCCCACCCTGAGATGTGCCTGGTGGGGTCCGTTTCGGTCGAGGAGCGTCTGCCTGGTCCGGCGGTGGTCAAGGAGCATCTGCTTAGTCTCGAGGTGGTCGCAGAGCGTTCGCGTGGTCCAGAGGTGGTCGAATAGCGTCTGCCTGGTCCGGAGGTGGTCGAGCAGACTTGGGGGCCTTGTTCTGCTCCTGAAGAGGCCTGGGAGCCTCATTCTGCTCCTGAGGAGGCATAGGGGCCTCGTTCTGTTCCTGAAGAGGCCTGGGGGCCTCGCCCTGATCCTTCCACGGAGGCTAGGATGCCTTGCCCTGATCCTGTCAGAAAAGCTAGGAAGCCTCGCCTTGATCCTACCCTTTCTTGGTATTGGATTGTTCATGGACCTGGACCCCCCATTGTCCCTACCGTTTTTATCAGGCTGAGTACTTTAAAAAAAAAAAAATTCTATTCAGTGTTTGTTTTAGATTAATGTATTAGTTCTGTTTACAGCCTCACCCTTGTGTCTCTTCCCATCTGCCCTTCTCGTCTTGCTCCCCTCCTGGTTCTGGTTCTTGTGCTGTGTTCTGTCTTGGTCTCGTTCTGTCTCTTGCTCTGGTTTTCAGTCTCGTTCCCTCTCTTGCTCTAGTTCTCGTTCTCGTCTCGTTCCCTCTCTCGCTCTGGTTCTCATTCTCATCTTGTCCCCTCTTTTGCACTGATTCTCGTCTCGGTTCCCTCTCTCGCCCTGGTTCTCGTCCCGGTTCCCTATCTCGTCCTGGTTCTCGTCTTGGTTCCCTCTCTCACCCTGGTTCTCATCTCTGGTTCCCTCTCTCACCTCGTTCTGGTTCTTGTCTCTGGTTCCCTCTCTCGTCTCGCTCCGGTTCCCGCCTCGGTCCTCTCTCTCGTCTCACTCTGCTTCCCACTTCGGTCCCTCTCTCTCGTCTCGTTCTGGTTCTCGTCTTGTCTGGTTCTGGTTCTTGTCTCGCTCTGGTTCTCGTCTCGTGCCCCTGTCTCGTCTGGTTCTGGTTCTCGTCTCGCTCTCGTCTTGTGCCCCTGTTTCTTCTCGCTCTGATTCTGGTTCTCGTCATGCTCTGGTTCTCGTCTCGTGCCCCTCTCTTTCTTCTGGAGGGTCCCCCTAGGAGAACGCCAAGAGGCGTTCATAGAGGGGAGGGTATTGTCACGCCATGACAGTGGGACACCAGTGGCGAGTCTGTGTGGAGCAGACCGTGTCTTGTCCATGTTTGTTTACTTCCTGTTTCTTGACCTTTGTTTCCCTTGTGTTTTCTAATTTGAATTTCCCTTGTCTTGGTGTATTGTCCTGATTAGCTGTTTGTCCATTGAATTCAAGTATGTCTTGTTTAGTTTCTTGCATTTATAGTGCTGTCTGCATTGTCTGTTTATGAATTATTGTTACTACACAAACGGTGAGGTTGTTACGACTAGTTCATGTTTCTGTCAAGTTTGTGTGTTAGTGCTGTTTCGCTATTTGTTTATATTTAGTGAAGCACATTGCAAGTATACTGCACATTGGGTTCCATTACAATCCCAGAGTCCAAAAAAAGATTGATCTTAGGCTTAGGTTGACTGGTGACTCTAAATTACCCATAAAAATAAGTGTGATCTGTCCCGGGTGTAGCCATCCAGCATTGAAAGATCTGGGATAAACTTCAGAAGACCTCTGTGACCCTGAATTAGGGAATAAGTGAGTATACAAGATAAATTAATAAATGAATTTGGTGTTAAGGGCCTTATTCATGGGCCCGCAGACTGTGCTGGGAATCGAATCCACAATCATCCAGTTAGCAATCCAAAACCTAACCACTGTAGGGTGTAGATGATTGTAGATGTTCTCTCCTGTCATATAATTTAATAAAAAATGGGATGAAAAATTCTCAATGTCTCTCAATGGCTTTAGTGTTCACTATAAGAAAGCTGCTTAATATTTCATGAGCAGCTCTGGCACTGTGTCACTGACCATTATTGTTAACCTGTGCTTTCCTTTACTCCTTCTCTCTTCTCACTTGTTTTTAGACCCTTTTTCCTCTGAGCTTGTCCTTTTCACTGATACACAATTGCATCAATTACTTCAGTTAGCTTAGCTCTTGTTCCTAGAAAAATGTAATAGTGGTGAATAGAAGAAGCGATAGCAAATGCTTGAGTGGCACAGAAAAAAAGAACACATTTTTGGTGGTGGTGGTGGTGGTTTTGGTGAAGTACTTCATTCATTCATCTTCTTCTCCTCTCGGCTGCTCCCGTTAGGGGTCGCCACAGCGGATCACTCTTCTCCACAATACCCTGTCCGCTACATCTGGCTCTTTCACTCCAACTACCTGTATATCTTCCTTTAACACATCTATAAACCTCCTCTTTGGTCTTCCTCTTTTCCTCCTGCTCGGCATCTCCATCCTCAGCATTCTCTTACCAATATACTGGATGTCCCTCCTCGGCACATGTCCAAACCATCTCAACCTAGCTTTTCTCACCTTGTCTCCAAAACATCCTACATGCGCCGCCCCTCTAATGAACCCATTTCTAATCCTGTCCATCCTTGTCACCCCGAATGAAAATCTCAGCATCTTCAACTCTGCCACCTCCAGCTCTGCTTCCTGTCTTTTTGACAACGCCACTGTCTCTAAACCGTACAACATTGCTGGTCTCACTACAGTCTTATAAACTTTCCTGTTCACTCTTGCCAAAACTTGTCTATCACAAATCACTCCTGCCACTCTTCTCCACCCACGCCACACTGCCTGAACTCTTTTCTTCACTTCTTTAACGCACTCTCCATTACTTTGCACTGTTGACACCAGGTACTTAAACTCTTCCACCTTTACTACCACTTCAGAGCCGATCCATGATGCAATCCCACAATCACCTTGAACAAGTCCGACATTCCTACCGCACACCTCACTGCTGTCACACTGTCCTCATACATGTCCTGCACCACCCTCACATACTTCTCTGCTTTTCCTGACTTCTTCATACAGTACCACAACTCCTCTCTCGGAAGCCTGTCATATGATTTCTCCAGATCCACAGACACACAATGCAACTGCTTCTAACATTCTCTATACTTCTCCATCAACATCCTCAAAGCAAAGATTGCACCTGTGGTACACTTTTTGGCATGAAACCCTACTGTTGCTTAGAAATGGGCACCTCTTCCCTCAGCCTAGCTTTCACCACTCTTTCCCATAACTTTATGGTGTGACTCATCAACTTAATTTACCTGTAGTTACTGCACGCTTGCACACCTCCCTTATTCTTAAAAATCTGTACCATAACACTCCTTCTCCATTCCTCAAGCATCTGCTCACCTTCCAAAAACCTGTTTTTGTTTGTAAAACAGTTTAGTCAGAAACTCCACTGCGATCTCTCCTAAACAATTAAATGTTTCTACTGGAATGTCATCTGGTCCAACCGCCTTTCCACTCTTAATCCTCTTAATAGCTCCTCTCACTTCTGCCTTACTAATCCTATCCACTTCCTGCTCCACTATCTCATATCATCCAACCTTTTCTTTTGCTCATTCTCCTCATTCATCAGCTGCTCAAAAGACTTTCTCCACCTTCTCAACACACTCTCCTCACTAGTCAAAACTTTTCCATCTGTGTCCTTTATTGCTGTAACTTGCATTACAACCTTCTCATCTCTGTCTCTCTGCCTGGCCAACCGATACAAATCTTTTTCTCCCTCCTTAGTGTCTAACTTCTCATATAACTCCTCATACGCCTTTTCCTTAGCTTTTGCCACCTCCCTCTTCACCTGCTGCCTCATCTTCCTATGATCCTCCTCATCGCCAACCTCTTTTTTTCCCCTTATACTTTCCTGTACTTCCTCATTCCACCATCACGTCTCTTTGTCTTCCTTTCCCTTTCCAGATGTCACACCTAGTATGTTCCTAGCTGTCTCCCTTATCACTTCTTCAGTGGTTGCCCAATCATGCAACAACTCTTCACCACCACTGAGACCCTGACTGACCTCCTCCCTGAATCTCACACTACAGTATTCTTCCTTCAGCTTCCACCATCTTATTCTCTTTTCTGTCCTCTCTTGCTCTTCTTCCTAACATCCAAAGCCATCCTACAGACAACCATCCATGCTGTTTAGCTACACTATCCCCTGCCACCACCTTACAGTCTCCAATCTCTTTCAGGTTACCTCTCCCGCACAAAATATAGTCCACCTGTGTGCAACTTCTTCCACTCTTATATGTCATACCATGCTCTTCCTTCTTCTTAAAATACATGTTCACCACTGCCATCTCCATACTTTTAGCAAAACCTACCCATTACTTCCTCATCACCTTTGTTCCCTTCACCAACATGAAGTCTGCTCCTATTATCAATCTTTCATGCCTAGCTAAACTCTCCACCACTCCATCTAACTCACTCCAGAATCTTTCCTTTTCCTCCATCTCACAACCTACTTGTGGAGCATAAG
>JAOTRA010095760.1:0-11539 GCA_026260255.1 Pseudolaguvia tuberculata
ATATATTTCCATTTCGTTTAGTGATGAGACAGAAATGTCTCATCCTGCTATATAAAAACAGTAAAATTGCATAAGCCTTCAATAGCAAAAAAAGTTAAGCTAAAGATTTTTCTGTAAGAGACCTCTGAGGACTTTCCATAAATAAGTAATGATGCCTGCTAAAGTATGACCATAGACTACATTTTTTGGATTATTTTAAGACTTGTTTTCTGACATTAAACTAGATGCTGCACAAAATGTTTGATTTATACAATTTATATTGTAAAGAATTAGTCAACATTTTTCCAAAATCTTTTATTTAATTCATTCATTTATTCATTCATGGGCAATTTGGAATCACAAATCAACCTAATGTATATGTTTGTGTACTGTAGGAGGAAACCAGAGTACCTGTAGAAAACCCCTCCAAGTGTGGGGAGAACATGCAAACTTCACAGAGAAAGACCCCTTGTGAGGGAATCGAACCTGGGACCTTCTTGTTGTGACACGATGCCACCACGCTGCCCATATATTTTATTTATTAAGTAAAATAGAAAATGAGAAAAGTGCTAGCATTGTTGCCTTACATCAAGAAGGCCCGGGGTTGATTCCTGGGAAGTATTTTCTTTTAGTTTGCATGTTCTCCCCATGCAAGTGTTTCCGCCCACAGTCCAAAAACATGTATCTTAAGTTAAATAGAGATTCTAAATTACCCATAGGAGTGAGTAAATGTCTGTGTGGCACTGTGGTGGATTGGCAACATCCTGTGTTTAACCCTTCTGCCTTTAGAGAGCACTGGCATAGGCTCCAGAGAGACCCCCATGGCTGCAAATTTGGGAAAAACATGGTTAGAAGATGAATAAATAAGAGAGAGAGAGATTTCTAATTATTTACGTCTTTTTGTCCCCAAGCAGTAAAGGATAAACTAGTTGCAGTGTGTTATTTCTAGCATTCCTGTGAGTAACAAGCTCTTCTAATAAATTATAGGTTATCCTCAGGTTTTTTTTTTTTTTGTTGTTTTTTTTTTTTTTTACAAATGACTCCTCTCATTGTGTGCAGCTTTATTTGGTTGATTAATCACATAAAGTCATTTTGTACATTGTCGTTTACTAAAAATACCAAACAAGCCACGTAACCAAAAACAGCGCAATTAGGAAGAGAAATGCAAAGGGATAATTTTTCCTAAACTGGGTCTAATCACGGTTTCAGACTATTTCTGAATTGCTTATCCCTCTTGCGTAGATTAACCTGAAACATTAACACCATTGTACCTAATTAACTTTGGTTGAAAAGGTTGCTCTTTTAAATGTCAAGCAGTTATTTGTTTGAAAGCCATGTAAGAGTACAAATATGATTGTTTTTTTTGTAGAGGATTTTTTGCTTTGTTAATTAAATCAGAGGTCAATGTGGTGGCGTAGTTGTTAGCACGGTCACCTCACAACAAGGTCCCAGGTTCGATTTGCATGTTTTCCCTGTGCTTGCATGGGTTTTCTCTGGGTACTCCGGTTTCTTCCACGATCCAAAAACATGTACATTAGGCTGATTGGTGATTCTAAATTGTCCATAGGAGTGAGTGTGTGTGTGTGTGTTTGGTTGTTCCTCTATGTGTGGCCCTGCGATGGACTGGCAACCGGTCCAGGGTGGAGGGTGGACTCCTGCCTCTTGCACTAAGTACACTGGGATAGGCTCCAGCAGACCCCTGTGACACTGAATTAGAGAATTAGCAGGTTAGATGTTGAATTAATTAATCTGAGACATCCTTCATCATTGATAGTATGCATAATTTCCAAATCCTGGTGGAACTTTGTATCTACAGTTTTCCCTCATTGTATAAATCCGAACATACTACTTACATCACTAACAGGCTTGCCAAGATCATGTTGGATAAATTTCTAGTGCATCTCTTCTGTCTTATTGCGTGTTACTGTTTTAATTCAGAACAGTGTAACTAAATTATATCACACATATGTGTGCTGGGATAGGCTCCAGCAGACCCTCATGACTGGAATAAGCAGATCAGAAGATACATGAATGAATGAATGAATGAATGAATGAATGAATGAATGAATGAATATACATGAAATACATTGGCTGGACTATTGAAAGTGAGGACATTTGTCTACTAATGCTGTAGTAGTGACATACAGTGAGAAAGCCATGGGTGCATGTCAAGAACACATTTAATGCATTCATTCATTCATTCATTCATTCATCTTCTAACACGCTTATTCCCTATCTCTGGGTCACGGGATCTGCTGGAGCCTATCCCACATAGGACATAAATCGCCAGTCCATCATAGAGCACCACATACACTTAACCCTATGGAATATTTAGAGTTATCAGTCAATCTAATGTAGATGTTTTTGGAATGGAGGGAGAAAACCAGATTACCTAGAGTATCAACTCTGCACAGAAAGATCCCTTGCCCAGGTATCGACCATGGCACCTTCTTTTTATGAGGTGATCATTCTAACCACTATGCCATTATTTACAGTTTATGATAATCAAATGTAATATAAACTGTAGACATGTAAGCTGGCTGTAGTCCTTGATTTTCATTGCAATACTTCTTTTACTATTTAAAATACTTTTAATTATCCAGCTTCAAATCTAATACGAACCTTTTATCGTCACAGTTTTTGACTATAACCTTATTAAGACATTTCATTGTTTAAACCTAGCGAAACGATATAACAGTTTTTTGAAGTGGTAAGAATTAATTTGTGCAAATTGAATACCTGCCCTGCAGACGAAGTAATCTGCGCATGAACACATCCTCATGAGTGTGACATTCAGACTTGGCACAGCGGTCCGAACGAATCCATTTGCATTGACACGACTTCTTGTTTCGCATCTTTACATAAAAAGCATTTAAAATTGCATATTCATTAAGGTTTCATTTCGCTTATTTAAAAAAAAAATCAAATGCAGTTCTCTGTAGACCTCTGTTGATAAGAGGAAATTAGTTCAGTCATTGATATGTGTGGATCTAATTTTCCCACATAAAAATTGTAGACCACTGAAAGATCTTACCTTGAATACAGTTCATTCATTCATTCATTCATTCATTCATTCATTCATTCATTCATTCATTCATTCATTCATAATAACTCATGTTATTAATTTTGTTATTAATTCCAGAACAATACAAATAAGATTTTTTTCCTTGTTGCACTTTTCATAAAGTTTCAATAAAGCACAAAGAGAGTATACATGCACACATATGTATGTTTACAATATTCATTCATTCATTCGTTCATTCATTCATTCATCTTCTAACCTGCTTATTCCATGGTTCAGGATAATGTGGGCTTGCTGGAGCCAGCACGCGAGAGATAGGGGTACACAGAGGAAAGGTCACCAGTCTATCACATGGCCACATATAGACAAACAACCACACACACTCAAACTCACTTCTATGGGCAATTTAGAATCACCAATAAATAACCTGTTCATGGTTTTGGACTGTGGAAGGATGTGTGCTGGGATAGGTTTCAGCAGGCCTTGTGCCCCTTAGTTAAGGAATAAGCAGGTTAGAAGATAAATGAATAAATCATGTATTCTGATATATACTAATCTAGGAACAAGCATGACTGCAATTTTAGAGTGTAAGGTTGTTGTCCAACCATCTAGCCATTTGCTAGATCTCCATCCGAGATTCTTTTTGGTGCAACCTCTCAAGAACTTGAATCAGCAGTTAAAGCGGATGGGCTGATTGGATTGTTCAATTGATACAAACAGGGTCAGGGTCCCAACAGTGCCACATGTCTAAAGTAGTCTTTCACCAAATTGTTTTCTGGCAGACAAATTACTAACAGGAAGCCACAGATTTGTGGCAGCAACAGCCCACACCAATGGCATTGAATACTAGTCGAGTAGCTCTTTGACTTCTTTTAAAATCAAGCTCTGATTAACGGGCAGGTAGATAAATGATGAAGCGGGATGGGATTCAAAAGAAAGGAAATCACATCCTAGTCAGTGGTTCAGGATGAAACATGAAATCCAACAAAAGCATTGGATTTAAGGCGTCTGTACTGAGGGGCATGTGATCTTTGCTGCATAGACCGAAGATTTACACACTAAGCCACTACAACAATTGATCAATACAGGTGTTGTGCTCTCTTAGTTACAGAAAGCTACATCCCATTTTACATTTAGAGCCTAAAAGCCTGCACAGAAAGGGAGCAATGGGGCTAAAAATTGTATTTTAGAAGTAAAATCATTACCATATATGGTTCAATACGGTTCCGTTTACTTCCATTTCCTTTTAAAAAAAAATTAAAAATATTATTATTATTATTATTATTATTATTATTATTATTAATCAGGGGTGGTGCGGTGGCGTAGTGGATAGCACGGTCGCTTCAAAACAAGAAGGTCCCTGGTTCGATTCCCGGATCGGGGATCTTTCTGTGCGGAGTTTGCATATTCTCCCGGCGCTTGAATGGGTTTCCTTCGGGTACTCCGGTTTCCTCCCACAGTCCAAAAACATGCAGAATAGGTCGATTAGTTATTCTAAATTGTAGAAGTGAATGTGTGTGTGAATGGTTGTTTGTCTATGTGATGCCCTGAGAAGGACTGGCAACCCATCAAGGGTGTACCCCCGCCTCTCGCACCATGTATGCTGGGATAGGTGTCAGCGACCCCCGAATTAGGGATTAAGTGGGAAAGAAGATGAATGAATGAATTATTATTAAGCTTAGAATTTTAGTTGGGAATTTGAGACCAAACAGCATGTGGTAATTGCAGACTATAAAACTTAAAACTAAAAGTAAGCCAATCGCATGGCGGCCTGGTAGCGTAGCATGGTTGCCTCAAAGCAAGAAGGTCCTAGGTTCGATTCCCAAGCAAGAATGTCTTTTGGTGCGGAGTTTGCATGTTCTCTGGGTACCCTCCCTCAGTCCTCCCATGTTCCAACAACACCATTTGTTGATTGGTGATTCTTAGTAACTGTGTGTGTGTGTGTGTGTGTGTGTGTGTGTGTGTGTGTGTGTGTGTGTGTGTGTGTGTGTGTGTGTGTGTGTTGGTGTTTGTTTGTCTGTGTGTGTCTTTCCAGGCTCCTGCAGACCCCTGTGACCAAGAAGGTGAATGAATGAATGAATATTAAAGACTATTAAAGAATATTAAAGGTGAAGTAACATTCTAAAGAAAAAAAAATGAAAGGACACACTAATATAACTAACCATCAGTGGTTTGAGGGGATGCTGTCGTACATGGACATAACAGGCTTTTTTTCTCACAGGGCATAGCAGGCTTTTTTGAGGGTTGGTTTTACAGTGGAACCTGGGCCAACGAAAGCCCTGCCTTACATATTTAAATTTAGCAGAAAATTTGCATCAGCATGCAAAGTATTTTCTGCAAATGAACCGAGCAGAAGGGAGCGTTTCTGCCAAGTTGTGTGTATGTTAAAAGCCAAGCAAAGCAAACAAATAGTAATTATAATAATAATAATAATAATAATAATAATAATAATAATAATATTTCATAATAATAATAATGATGTCTTCTTTCTCATTTAAAAGCTACATGATTTATTTTTCATACATTTAATTAGTTAAAGAAGGTCCAGAGTTTGATTCCCAGCCCAGGGGTCTTTCTGTCTGGAGTTCGCATGTTCATTAGTTTGATTTATATATAGGTGTGTGTGTGTGTGTGTGTGTGTGTGTGTGTGTGTGTGTGTGTGTGTGTGTGTGTGTGTGTGCGAGTGTGTAGGAGTGTGTGTGTGGCTGTTGGTCTATGGGTGGCTTCCCATTTTCTCTGGCTACTTCGGTTTCCTCCCACAGTCCAAAAATATGATTGATTGGTAATTCTAAATTGTGAGTGTGAGTGGTTGTTCGTCTATGTTTGGCCTTGCGCTGGACTGACGACCTGTCCAGGGTTTACCTCTGCCTTTTGACTCTATGTGCACTGGAATAGGTTCCATCTGACCCCCTCTCCTTATTATTAGGAAATAAGCTGTTTAGCAGATGAATAAATTGCATTAATGAATAATGAATGAATAAATGAATGAATATAGATTTTATACATTGCTAATATTTTGGATGGCTGTAAACTTTGATTTAATGAAAATAAATTATTTTAGGAAAATTTCATTTTCATTTATTAGTTTACCTTCTAACCCGCTTATTCCCTATTTCGGTGTTATGGGAGTCTGCTGAAGCCTATCCTAGCACACATAGGGCTAAAGTAAAGGGTACACCTTGGACAGTTTGCCAGTCCATTGCAGTGAAGATTCATTTCCATTTCCATATATCTTAAATGATTTACTTCCTCTAAACTGTCACACATTTGATCTGAGCTAAAACCATCTTTTTTAAGAATAATTCATATTAAGCTTTATAATGTAATCAGGCAGATATTGTAGATTAATTTAAAATCTTAAAGTGGTACATATCCCATTGGAATATGTGAATAAAACTATAATATAATGAAACCAGCAATAATTCTAAGCTTTTTCCCTCCTTTTATAATAAATTCAACCTTGAGACATCTGAATAGGCTGCTTGATTAATGCAGGACTTTTATTTGAGTCTTAGGTTATAAAAAAAGGAAGAAAGAAAATTGATGTGAAAGGATGAAGCACACGTAGAAGAGAACTTTAACAAACAGAACATCTTCACAGACAAAGTTTTAAGGTCACGGATGCACTGAGAAACGGTTAATTTTCTCTCGTCACTCATCGTGTAGGTGCAGCCGTGGCAGTGGTCTGGTGCTCTTGAATTATTTAATACAATAAAGAAACAACTGCTTCCCTCTTTTTCCTCTGAGGGTGGTGAATGGTTTTAAAAAAAAAAAAAACCACACACACACATATGTCTTTATCTACAGGCAATATTAAACTCGCAAAAGTCTAAAGTTGAAGCAGGAAATGATTCAAAAGGAGAGAGCAGAAGCTTCAATGGTGGTATTCAATAATAAGGTGATTTATTACAGACGGAAAATAATAACACGCTACATTTACTCTGTTATATTTAGTAAAATAGCTTTTTCAAATTTTTTTCATATTTTATTGTTTTAATATATATTTAGAGAGGCACCCTGGACAGGTCGTCAGTCCATCTCAGGGTCACACATAAACAAACAACCGCTCACATACACTTCTATGGGCAATTTGGACTCACCAACCTAATGATTCTAATCTACATGTTTTTAGACTGTGTGAGGAAGTTGAAGAAAACCCACGCAAGCGAGAGGCGGTGGTACACCTTGGACAAGTCGTCAGTTTATCGCAGGGCCACACAGACAAACAACCACTCACACACACATTCACTCCTATGGGCAATTTAGAATCACCAATCAACCTAATGTACTTGTTTTCGGACTGTGGGAGGAAACCGGAGTGCCTGGAGGAAACCTGCGTAAGCAAACTCTGCACTTCTTGTTGTGAGGCGACCGTGCTAACCACTACACCACCCACTACTCGCCCTATATTACAATACAATACAATGCATTGTTTTACAGTTGTATCAAATTTTTACTTACTATCGCATATTGGTTTTGTAATATCCGATTTAACGATATAGAGCACCATTTTTGTACTGCGTTTCAAGAATTGTGTTAGAAGGGCGATGGGGTGGCTTGCGGGTTAGCTTAGGGTGTAGGGGTTAACGTCTAGTTCTAGTTCTTCTATGTGTGGTCTGGCGACCTGTCCAGGGTGTACCCATCTGCATTTAAAGCAATTTAGCAGATGCATTTGTCCAGAGTGAAGCACAGAGAGTGCTTAAAGTACCCATGACATATGTGCGATAGGCTCCAGCAGACCTATGTGACCCTGAATTACGAAATAACCAGTTACTGTTACAATTAACTTGCAGGGTAACAATTAAACAAATAGAGGAGTAAAAAGTGTTCATTTCTAAAATGACCAGACACAAACGTGATTGACCTGCTGGTTGTTTCGAAGTCAGACCAGAGTTCCATTTCCATTTTCTGTTGAAAATAGTGCTGTGCTTTGCAGATCTTAAGCTCTTGCTGGTGTCGTTTCTTTTGCCGCTGCTCCTGTGATCCGTCGGGGTTGAAGGTTTTCAGAATAAGCTTTTCTCGCAGATACCCTTATCGATTTCGGCAGCTTGGTATAAGGCAGTGATGTAAAATAGGGTGCGCTGACGTGCTTACCTAAGAATTCCACAGATCCCGAGGTTTAGACAAGTTTGTTCATGTTCGCGTTATATCCTTCTATATGAAATGTCCGCTCAGTTCAGTTCATTGACTGCTAATTAAGTAATCATGGGTTTAATTCCAACCAAAGTCCACTGCTGGGACTATAGCAAAGCCTATAACGGTCAACTAGATAGTTAAATGAGATGAATGCAAGTATTTTTTGGATAAGAGCATCTGCCGAATTCCAGAAATGTCCTTGAGATTAAAATGGTTACCATTTATTTAAAGAACTTTATCAATTTATCTTTGTCCTTTGGCTGCTCCCGCCAGGGGTTGCCACAGTGGATCACTTCTGTGATCCGCACATTCGAATTTTACACTGGATGCCCTTCCTAACGCAATCCCCCCATTTATCCGGGCTTGGGACTAAAACTAAGGCTGCACTAGCTTGTGCCACCCTAATGGCTGGGATTTTATGGCCAATTTAGACTCACCAATCCGCCTTATGTACATGTTTTTGGACAGTGGGAAGAAATGACCATGTGAGGCAACCATGTTAACCACTTGTTAACCACTACACCACCGTGCCCCTCAAAGAACTATATGAATAATATTTAATAATATTTTTTTTATACAGGAAACATTTTTTTTTTAAATATTTCTGTTAAGAAGAAGTAATTTATTATTATCTGGAAAATTATTTTCCTGGACTACTCAGTTAGTTATAATACAGTGTTCCTAGTGCATAGAAAGAGGTAAAGGCCATAGCATAGACAAGGGCAAAAGGGTGACAAACTACCTCCAGTCAACAACCTTATTTGTTTGCACCACCACTGCCTCTTACTTACCACCTCTTACTAAAGTATTAACTTTTTTTTAGTTTATAAATTATTACTTTAAGCCTTTTATTATATTATTGCCTCATACATCTATATTATAAATCCATTAATCATAATTGAACCTAGTCCACATGGTGGCTTTGTGGTTAGCACAGTCCAGAAACGTACATTAGGTTGATTGGTGGCTCTAAATTGACCCATAGGCATGAGTGTGTGTGATTGTTTGGCTATGTGTGGTCTAGCGACCTGGTGTACCCCTGACTCTCGCCGCGTGTGTGCTGGGTTAGGCTCCAGCAGACCCCCTGACCCTGAATTGGTAAGTTGGTTAGAAGATAAATGAATGAATAACTATACCTAAACATAACAACTACCTTAATTACTGTTATAAATAAATCAGGCAGAAGTTGGAGGTGAGTATGATGGAACTTCAGAATATGAATTTCACAGCTTAAGAATTTTCTCAATAATGATTTTGCAATGTTACAACGTACGATGAAACCCAAATGTCAGCTTAAGCCAAATTAAAGCAAAAGCCACTTGATTTTGACATGTTTTTGTTGGCAAGTTGGCGGCACAAGTCTATTTTTTTGGTTACATGTATAAACTTCTGTTAGCCATCTTTCCCACACTCCCCTCCTCTCCCCACCTTCACTTACCAAAAATGGTCTAACGAGTGCAAACAAGCATGCAGGGTTACAGAATACAAGGTCACTGGATCATTCAAACGTAATTAAAGTTAAGTAGAAAAAATTAACACTGCAAATTGCTCATAGAAGATACACTAAAATCATAATTTTTCCTTTAATTCGCCATGATCAACCATCTAACCTCAAGCATAGTCTAGCGTCGATAGTGTGGTGGTAAAAAAAATCTCTGCTTCATTTTAGAGGAACTAGTGCAGGCGATAAGAATTCAGCAATGAGCATTTTATTGCAACAGCAGTTGGAAATTTCCGAACTGAACGGATTATAAAGTGGGAGATAAGAGACAGGTCCGAGAGCAAGATATCAACATTTGCATGCAATGCTTTCATTTCATGATTTCCCCTTGTGGCATCGCTTTAGGAATTAGGTCAAAGTTTAAAGGATGGGAAGAAGAGTCAAAAAAGAGCATAAAGAACAGCATCTTACACAAGTATCCTGCTCAGGATCTGTCGGTCCCAAACGAATTTTTATAGAATCGGTATCAATATCGGGTTATTCATTCATTCATTTTTCTAACCCGCTTAATCCCTAATTCAGAGTCATGGGTGTCTGGAGCCTATCCCAGTTCACACAGGACAAAGGGGTACAGGGTCAGAGGTACCCCTGGACAGGTCACAAGTTCATAGCAAAGCCACTCACTTTGGGCAATATGAGACTAATGAGCCTAGTGAGACTAATCAACCTAATGTACAGTGGGTACGGAAAGTTTTAAACCGCCTTAATGTTTCATTCTTTGTTATAATGCAGCCATTTAATAAAATCATTTAAGATTTATTTTCCTCATTATTGCACACACATCACCCTATATTGGCAGAAAAACATTGAATTGTTGACATTATTAAATAAAGATACTTTCCGTACCCACTGTACAGGTGCTTAGGCTTTGGAAGGAAACCGGATTACCCAGAGAAAACTCAAAAAAGTGCAGGGAGAACATGCAAACTCTGCACAGAAAGACCCCTTGCACCGGAAATCAAACCCAGGCAACCGTGCAAACTACTATACCACCGTGCCACCCTTGTCAGATTATTTTCTGTTAATTTTGTGAAATTAAAATAAACAAACATTTGACTTAACACACACTGTCCCAACTCTTCCTTTCCATTTACATTATTTAGCAGCTGCTCTTGTACAAAAGTGCTTTGAGTGTCATCATTGAACAGCTCAATACTTGAACATTACATCAACAAATCAATGAGTAACAAAAAACAATAAACTGTTTGTTTTTTGTCAGTCGAACCCTGACCAAATAATTTACCTAAATTCTCCCCAGAGATTTATTTCAATAATTTAGTAGCACATTTAGATGTTAAGTTTAAAATCACTTATTATTACAATTAAAATTTTATTCCCATTACATGTTAGAATTATAGACCCCTGTGGGGGGGCCACACATAGACAAACAACCACACACACACTCTCGCACTTACTATAAGCAATTTAGAATCACCTTCTTCTTCTTCTCCTTTTGGCTGCTCCCATTAGAGGTCGCCACAGCGGATCACTCTTCTCCACACTCCCCTGTCTGCTACATCTGCCTCTTTCACTCCAACTACCTGCATATCTTCTTTACCACATCCATAAACCTAATCTTTGGTCTTCCTCTTTTCCTCCTGCCCAGCACCTCCATCCTCAACATTCTCCTACCAATATACTGCATGTCCCTCCTCTGCACATGTCCAAACCATCCCAACCTAGCCTCCCTCACCTTGTCTCCAAAATATCCCCCATGTGCCGTCGCTCTAATAAACCCATTTCTAATGCTGTTAATCCTTGTCACACCCAATGAAAATCTCAGCATCTTCAACTCTGCCACCTCCAGCTCCACCTCCTGTCTTAACAACGCCACTGTCTCTAAACTGTACAACATCGCTGGTCTCACTACAGTCCTATAAACTTTCCCTTTCACTCTTGAC
>JAOTRA010095768.1:0-11539 GCA_026260255.1 Pseudolaguvia tuberculata
AGAAAGAAAGAAAGAAAGAAAGAAAGAAAGAAAGAAAGAAAGAAAGAAAGAAAGAAAGAAAGAAAGAAAGAAAGGCTAACTAGCCACGTACGATACATGGTTACAAAACTATAATAAATAGTAAGTTAAGTTACAAAACTAACAAATAATCCCAGATTTTGTCAGTTAAAACAAACGATTTTTTAAATGTTATATATATTTATCTACTCCGGAAGCGCTAGAACGATAGTGCAGTGTCCTACGGCGCTACGACTCTCTGATCAGCCCAAGCGCACAAATTGACACCGAGGATGAGTAGGCCGCATTTATCAACGATCTTTACCAACCACGAAAATTTTTAGTACCTGTACTATACGAGAGCTTAAATTTAATGATGAATATATGTTTCAAATACACCTAGTTAAAATAATCCATCTGCATTCGATAACTAGCTTGTTAATTTTAGCGGCCTTCATGCGCATGCTCAGTTAACATTGACCAGGTTGCCAGATTTCCAGGCATCCTTCGGTGCGGAGTTTGCATGTTCTCCCTGTGCTTGCGGGCATGTTCCAAAAAAACATGTACATTAGGTTGAGTGGTGAGTCCAAATTGCCTATAGGAGTGAATGTGTGTGTGAGTGGTTGTTCGTCTATGTGTTGTCCTTCGCTGGACTGGTGACTTGTCCAAGGTGTGCCACTGCCTCTCGCCCTATGTGCGCTGGAATAGGCTCCCCTGTGACCATGCATTAGGGAATAAGAATGATTGAATATTTTTAAATGCAGTCAAAAAATCTTTTATAAAACAATAAAAATCTTAAGGATTACAGAATAACGTTGTACATATTTGTAAATATTGCAAAACGTCTAAATGTTTATATAAATGGCTGGGGTCAAGCACAAAGTCCGTCATCAAATGGCATCAATGAAGCAAGAGAATTAAGTGCCAACAGGAGCAATGCTGTTATATTATTTTATATAATAATATTATATTATAATTATTATAATTATAATTATTGTAATCTATAGCTAACTGTGCTAACCACTTTGCCACCGCGCTGCCCACTATTGAAATATAAAACAAAAATATACAACTTTTTATATATGAGGGAATTTCTGAGTGCTCGGTTAAACCAATATAAATAATGTAAACAGTTATATTTCCCCTAATGCAAGTATTTTAACTGTTGCATTGTTGCTGAAGTTTCCCTGCACATGACTAATGCGTCTAGAGTGTGGTTTTGAAGTGGAAAATGATGAGGGTACCTGACCCACTTACACTGCAGAGCAGCTCACAAACACTAAGTGTCATAGAGGAGGTGTGAGGTGTGTGGTGTGAGTTGGGGGAATTGCCCATAACGTTCTTTATATACTGTACAGATTTTTATTTACTCTTCAGGCCCACTTGAGTACTTGAATTGAAAATGCTGAAATACCTTTACAACACACTGTGCTACGTCAAGGTTGCACATGATTAATAGTAAAACAACTGCTATTAGAACAGTAACAATTATACTGTATTGCCATAAATATTTTTAGTAATCAATTTGTTTTAATATCTTATATATACTGAACTATAATATGTCTATCCATCAAGCCATCCATCCATCATTTGTTATTATTCCATATGGTTACAATATCTCTGGAGTCTATCCCAGCTGTCATTTATGAAAGGCAAGGGTACATATACATAGTGCAAGGGACAATGGGAAGTATGAGATGTAGCGGGGCTTACCCATGATCATGGGCTGTATATTCCTTACAGAAATATGTGCTGAAATATCAATGCACATATGAGTAATACTGGATTCAAGGTGGTGTAATACCCCAAACCTACACTGTGCAATGTCATGACTGTACATAATATGAGTAATAACACAATTATAGTATTACTCCCACTAGTGAGGTAGAAACATAAGTCATGAAGTATGAAAACATTAATTTTGAAATATAGCTAAACCACTTCCTACAGTTTGTTACATTTAGTTTACATCATGTTTTTTGGAAACCATAATGTGCAGTTTTTGTGTCATATACAGCGGTGTGAAAAAGTTTTTTCTGATTTCTTATTCTTTTGCATGTTTGTTACACTTTATTGTTTCAGATCATCAAACAATAGTCAATAGTCAAAGATAACACAAGTAAACATATCAAGGGAAAATGAAATCCAAAGCTACATGGCCACTACTCATCAAATAGGTCACAACAACATCCCAAAACTGCAGGCCTCACCTAATTTTGTGAAATATGATATGTGCAGTTGTGTTACATAGTAGTAATAGTAGTAGTAAACAAAAACGGTCCCATGTCAATTGTGACAAAGACCTATCAAATGCTAAGAAATCAAACTCAATTTTAACCACAAAAGCACCTGTCTGACAGAACAAGGCCAAACAATTAGTTATCAATTTGGGGAATAATGATGGCATTGATGATTCTTTAATGAATCTGGAATAGATGTGGTGTATAGCGAGATCAACCCATACCTATCTACAGGCAACAAAGAATAGGTGAAAGTAAATGTTTAAATAAAATTTTGTATGATAATGAAAATATTGAATATTTTATGGTTAATCCAAAACCTGTTTTAGGAGAAATGGGAACAAAGTGAGGATATGCGCAAAAATTTTAAGTTCCTTGTTTTAATGTTAATTGGTATCATTTTAGACACATACATACAAAGAGACTGTTAGAAAGAGTCAGATGGTATAAAATGGTATAAAAAAAAATAAAACATGCATGCAATGCAGGTTTTAATGTAAGATTTGGGATTTAATCAATCAAAGTTTACACTAGCATAGGGTACGATCACATGATATCTTTGCAACAGTATTACTGAAACTGTAAATAAAAAGAAATTAAGCTTTGGCATGTACATTTTTATATAGTTTATTTGTTTGTATTTTTAACATTACATTACAAATATTTATTATATCAAAATTATAACAATTAAATAATTTTATTAATAACAATCTGACTGTACTCGCAAGTATCAGATGTGATGGTGTTCTGCTGTTTACGTCTTCCTACTTGAACAGTAGAATAAATCACTTGAGAATCTATTTCCCCCTTTAGAGATAAATATAAAAATACTATGTGAACAAAAGGTGCAAATAAAAAATACTTCAGGATCTGTCATGACCATTACCTGTGTATGACCATTTGCACTTCTGCATCTTCTCTCTGTAGGATAAATTTTTTTTTAAAGAAATGTATTAAAAAATAAACAAATAGACACGTAATAAAAATAATATAGCTTCTTACCAGCCCTCTTTCTAACAATGCATAATAGTATGCAAAGAGCAATCACGATAAACAAAAAACACATGATTATTAAAGTAGCTGCCGGTGAATTACTGCTGTTGTCTGCAGTTGAAGTGGTGTCTGTAAAAAATTCATTATATATAACCTTTTTCAGATTTATGTTAGGAAATTGTTAGTATAAAGAATAGTATTTTAATTTCCGAAACTATTTACTTGACTGAGCCGTAGCCGTGGCATTCTCAGGGTTAAAGGTGTGGGTCTTCACTCCGCTACTGCACATCAGTAAGCTCTTTGGCTTATTTATGCTGCCAATAATTGAGATATTAAATTTTTCTGTTTTTACAACAGTCAAGCCTTTTTCATTTTTATGAATATCTGTATCACAGTACAGGGTACATTTCTGTGGTGAATCCATCAGCTTTTCAGCATTGACTAGGAAAATGTAAACATTAAGAAATTTTACATTAGATTTTTGTAAACCATAATAATTCTGTTAATTTATTAAATAACACTGCAGTCAGTGGCTTGTAATTTTACTAGTAAATGGCTTTTTTTTTTGTGTATATATAAAGTGTGTGTAAGAGTTATATATATCTATATATCTATATATATATAGATATAGCTATATATATAGATATCAACAATATATGCAAATGTATCTAATAATAAAACATTGTGTGCAAATTAGCTTTACTTTTTCACTACTGCATATTTGTCATGTACTTGCTGTTGTGAAACATGTAAAATTTGCTTGATTAAATGTACCTATAAGTACACAGAGTTTCAACGAACACACTCTCTGCTGTTGTCCAGTGTATTTCTCATCCCAGTAGCTGTAATTGCCAGCATCATTTTCCTGAACATTTGAAATAATCAAGACATTTCTGTCAGTAAATTTGCTGTTTAGAGAATTGGCAGTATGTTCCCCAAACGCTTTAAATCTCCACTTTGCTTTCTGGGTTAAAGTGTAGAGACATCTAAAACTGAATAGATCACCGCTTATGGCTATAGAAACTGTGTCTGCAAAGAGAAAAAACATTTCCTTAAGCATATTTTAAACTGACACTATCCTGTAAATATATAGAATAAGAGTTGTTCGACCACTTACCGAACTGGGGTAATAAGGTTATCAGTTTGCCATCGGTACAACTGCTTAATCTGCACACTCTGCAAACATATGTCCCCTTGTCTGACTCAGTGAAAGGACTGATTTGTAATGAAAAGTCCTTGATAGTCTTTATCCTGGTTGGCAGATGACGGGTTTTAAAAATTAAGCCAGACATTTCACGAACAATAGTTGTAACCTTATTGGAATCATTTCGGTGCAACCAGATTGCATTGCTTCGATCATCATAACCATCACAGGATATTGTAACTTTGTTGCCCACCGGTACATACTGCACAGGGGCTACCGAAGCATGAAATAAAACAAAAGTAATTAGTGCAGAATAAACAATGTTGAAAAATTACAATAATAAATAAAAATTAATTAAGTAGACACCACACATTAGTATGGTTAGATAGTTAAATCTATGTATAACATCATCCAGTATAACTGTATTTGTTAACATGAACATGAAAGTGTTTTTAAGTTTTTGGTTTTAGCTAGTAAACCCCTTTTTTAAACAGTTTATATTGTAAATAAATAATGTTAGTCATATATATTAACTAAAATATTAACAAAGTCACATAAAATAATAAACAACAAGAACAGGACAAAATCCCTAAACCGGAGATAAAATAATAAAAGCTGATCCATTTATAAATAAATAAAATATTTTATAACTGCTTAAGTTATTTTATAGTTGAACAATAGTCAGCAATATTATGATCCTGCAATAATAAGATGTACCAATTCAAAGATAATGCAAATCTAGCTATTAGCTCTTAATTGGTGTAAAGCTAAATTTACATTTTTATTAACTGTATAATTAGTTAATATATAAGTTTGTTGTTGAATTAAAAATTTAATTGTTTCATAAAATTAATGAAAACCATTTTAACTCGTTTCACTAACAAATATTTACAAATATTTTAAATAACATGTATGCCTCGTTCAAAACCCTGTAGCCAGTTTCTTACACAGCATAGTCAGTCTATGTTTGTCTGTAATGTCAAAATAATCATTGTTACTTACCTTGGGTTGAAGCCAAACTAATAGTGCTTAAAGTCAAAATAAAACAAACAATTCTCATGGTCATAAAAACTGCTGTCACCTGACAACACTGGTATTCCAGTAATGATTTTTTATTAAAGAATTGGTCAATATTTCTGGGAAAATAATAGCAATTTGTGTAAAATAATGAAGTTAGTCCTGTTACTTTAAAGGAGATAGGAATGATTGGTGGTCTTGCTGTGAGTGGTTTTGTCAATGCGGCAAAACTACAACTACAGTGAGTTTCATATTGTAACTTGTGTGTGTGACGAACACTTGTTTGTACACAGATAGACTAGCGAGTACAATGTAAACTAATTACATTGTGTAAAAACAATCAGTGAGATACAAAGAGAAACACAACGTGATCTACATAAATAGTCCCAGAAAGTTACTACAAAGAAACTACTACAGAAAATAGTAATATTAGAGTATTTATGTATTGCTGTAAAGATCATTGTATGATGTGATGTAGTTATTGAATTTTTGTATCTATAATCTTTTAATATTTGTAGGGCATCTGTTCACCTAGAGCTCATCAATACTGAGCAGATGACAGTATAAATCAATCACAAATCGTCATGTACACACGATTGACCAGCCTGCAGTGAGAGGAAACCAAATACATACGTACATAAAAATAAAAAACGTGTAAAATGCAAAATTTAATAATGCAAAACAGCTATAGATTTTCAAGTCTAGATCTGAACCTAATATACCAAGAATACTGACATTAGAATCTGTAATTTTTTATACTTTTTAAGACTATATAAATATATAATCCTATTCTATTACCAGTAAGAAAAGACAGCTAAATGTTAATTATTTAGAGTATGATTTGGAACTTTTGATGAAGATTTAGTGGGGGTTTTTTGTACATTCCAATAACACAGCAATTAAATAGATATTTAAAACAAATTCATGAACAGGTTTTGATTTTTATAAATTTTTAGTACAGTATAATATATGGAACTAACACGATAATTGTAACAGTTGTTAGAAGTAAACAAGAGATTCTAATTACAGCAAATTTGAGTATACTTACCATTATTATATTAAATATAAAACATTTAATCCAGATACATATACATATAAGTCCATAGTCTCTGAACAAATCTATATTAAATACAGCCATCTTAATTATGTGTATGTTCTAGGAAATTACAAGTTCATCAGTTTCCACTGGGGGTGAAGTGAAAATGTGTTCCTCAAAAAAATTTCCATAACCCACTCAGCACCCACTGCTTTACCTATGGTCAGGTTTTTTGACAGTCTCATCATATCTGAAATGGGAAACTGTTATTATTTAGGAACCTTCATGGACTTGTGCAGGCTCTGCTTTTCACATTAGTAATTCATTTATATTCTAATTGAAATAATCAGGATGGCTAAGAAACTAAAACTTAAATCCTTTTTACTACTTTTTTATTTAATGACATTTTATTTATTTTTTATTTAATGACTTTTTTATTTAATGACAGAATTTCAGAGGATAAAGAAATGTTGCAAATGTAAGGGTTCCTAAGCATACAGACTTTAAGAATATTGATTTGGACACAATTGATTTGGACACATACACAATTTCACCCTCACCAAAGTTACGCAGGTGCACATCGGGTTGACAAATAGACTACTCACTAACTGAATAATATGCCCATGTAATGATTAATCAGTGTTATTTACTTTACCTGTTAGTGGTCTCAATGTTATAACTGAGGTATATTGCCAAAGATTTGTAAACATTCTTTATGGAGTTAATTAATGTTTATGACAATTTCAAGAAGGCCTGTGGCTTTTTCTTTATAGACCTAGCTTTCTTCCTGGTCTTGCTGAAACAGGCTTGAGCCCTTTATTTCAAGGAAAAAAAAAAGCTTTAAAGCATGTCAAAGTTCACTAAAAAGTCAGTGAATCTGTTGCTGTTTGTTTAAAATGAGGTTTAATCTTTAGAGCAGCAAATGCTCTTAAAGCAGTACAGTGCACATACCATTCATTCATTCATCTTCTGACAAGCTTATTCCCTAATTCAGCGCACATAGGGTGAGAGGCACGTGTACACCCTGGACTGATCGCCAGTCCATCACAGGGCCAGACATAGACGAACAACCACACACACACTCGCTCCTATGGGCAATTTAGAATAACCAATTAACCTTATGTAATTGTTTTTGGACTGTGGAAAGAAACCAGAGTACCTGGAGAAAAGTCACACAAGTACAGGGAGAACTTGCAAACTTCCACACAGAAAGACCCCTTGCCTGGGAATCGAACCTTGAACCTTCTTGAAGTCAGGCGACCATGCTATGTACAGACCATGATTCTCTAATGATCTTTAATTTAAATAGCATATGGTCATAAATAAAACACTGGATATGCGTGCATACATGTCTTTAGCATGCTATCAATTTATGGTTATCTATCTTATCATTCTTAGAAGCCAAAAGACTGTATTGTCATTTCAGCCATCCATGTATATCACAATGCATAAATATAATTAATTATAATTTGTCAGAAATTCACAGTCAAAGATGAAATAATTTAATCCAGATGTTGATTTAACACAGTGTATTGCTGCACTTGCAAGATGGTATTTTTATCCACTTTACTGCATTCCACTGACTATCATACTAATCCAGGCCAACATTATAACGTTTACTAATTTTCTATATATTTTTTTAATTTTATATTTCTTACTATGCCATTGCTGATCTTGTAATAGTATTTTAGGCTCTATATAATGTTTTATAGATTAAAAACTGTGTTTTTATATAGATCCTTCTTTTACAGTTTGTTTCTATGTTTTCACACACAATCTTTGATTCTGTGCTTCTGTGCCAAACCACATTTTCAGTGTTCATGTTACACATGTTCTTCAGATTCATTCTGCAGAGGTCAGTTTGGAATACCCCCCCCCCCCCCATTTTCTCTCTCTCTCTCTCTCTCTCTCTCTCTCTCTCTCTCTCCCTCCCTCCCTCTCTCCCTCTCTCCCCCCTCCCTCTCCCCCCCTTCTCTCTCTCTCTCACGTGTTCATGCAATATTTGTATGTTTGTATGTTCTGTGCTTAACAGCAATAGCAGGCTATGCAGATCTATAACTATCTCGCAAATCTCACACAGTTCATATTGGACGGGTTTTGCTTCTATCGTGTCTTCGCGGTTTTGTGTACAATCTACATTTCAGCAGTTCAAATTAAATTGTGGATTAAGAGAAAGCAATTGTTGCATGCTTTGAAACAGTTTCCTGGACCTCCTGGTCACTGGCTTCTTGGACATGTTACACAGGTAAGATTATATTCAAGTGAAAAATGTTCTGTGCCATATAAGGGTTTAATTGTATTTTTTCTTTTCTATTTACTGTGCATTACTCTATTCTCTGAAGTTCTTCTGTCACCAAAACAAATTATTAGTATGTGTAAACATACCCGGTAATAAATCTGATTTTGATTCTGAATGACAATGTGGCAGGAGTGCAGCACATAAAGCACTATGTGAAACTGTTACCTATTTCTTTGCTGGACAAAAAAAAAACGATACTGCTTATTATATGCATACTATACAGTTTTATGAATTAATTCAAATAAATACTTTTTTTTAACGTCTTGTATTTCTGTATAAAAAATAAGTATGTGAATTAAATAACCTTCTTCTTTGTCCTTCGGCTTCTCAATAACCTTAATGATCAAATAACCTTTTAGGAATTCTTGTTACATAATACGTTTACACTTTGCAGTTAATATTAGTATTTGATTAGGATTGATCATGTTGTTTTGCAGTTTAAACAGGATGGAACAGATTTGGACAAAATACCCAAATGGGGAGAAGAATATCCCTTTGCCTTCCCATTGCAGTTTGCTCCAGATATTATATTTTTGTTTGTCCATCATCCATCATATGTCAAACCAATTCTGGCAATGACAGGTAAATATATTGTTTTTCTTTAATGATTTATTAAATTAAACATTTTATTGACACCATGTTCACAGACGCCTTATATTATGCGTTTCCTAGGACCAAAGGATGATTTGGGATATAGATTTCTCATCCCCTGGATAGGTAAAGTTAATGTATGTATTGCATGTAAACAATTTTTACAGAATAGAAATTCTCTGATCTCAGGTGAACTTCTATGCAAAATCAGTTTATTCACAGGGCATGTAAATTTCGATGGAACCACCAGCTTTGATGATTCTGAAAATAGGGCCATGTCCTTAAATGTGGTCATATAGCTTTTGTTTGTTACATGAAGTCTTATCCTTAACAAATGCTATTGTGTGCTGTGTTAGAAAAAATTGCAGAAGATATTCAAGAATATATGCTAGTGTTATTTTAAGGTAACTCTTAGCATCATTGTTTTCACAGAGCTGTGAAATTGGATCTACCTCACATTTTATGCTTTTACACAATTGTTTATTAAGCAAATTTAAAGGTGCTGTGTTTTTAGGAGAAGGTTTGCTTGTTACTGATGGACCCAAATGGTTTCGCCACAGACGTCTCCTTACACCAGGTTTCCATTATGATATCTTGAAGCCTTACGTGAACCTGATGGCAGATTCAGCCAAATTTATGCTGGTGAGTTTATCTCCCTTTTTGTTAGCTATGAGTTAATTTGTAACAGGAAACTTAAACCTTCTTGTGTTTTTTAATTATGACTTTTTTTCCAAAGGATAAATGGGAAGTATATGCAAGAACAGAACAGACCTTTGAACTTTTTCAGCATGTTAGTCTGATGACTTTGGACAGTATAATGAAATGTGCATTTAGCTGCCAAAGCAACTGTCAGACAGAGAGGTGGGTTAAATACAGAAAATAGGACTAAACCTAATTAATATGAAAATTATTAGAAATAATTATATCACTTTCCTTTCTGCAGCTCCAACCCATACATAAAGGCAGTATATGAATTGTGCAACCTGATAAATGTACGATTTCGTGTCTTTCCATATCACAATGATATCATCTTTCACATGAGTCCACATGGCTACAGATATAGAAAAGCCTGTAAAATTGCACACACACATACAGGTATGTATAACTAATTGTTAAGATTATTGGAGGATTCTATCAGTTTAATACATTCATATAAGGTCTTTTAAACTCTTTAACAGAGGATGTCATTAGACAAAGAAGACAAATTTTAAATAAGAAGAAGAACCAGAACGATACTCACAGGAAGAGATATTTAGACTTTCTGGATATTCTCCTGTGTGCTTGTGTATGTACTCATCTCTATCTTTAATGTTTTTTATCAGTAATAAGTAATAAATAATATGTTTATATAAATGTTTTTGTTTTAATCAAACTGAAGTATATTACTGCACTGAGATAGACTGGCCACCTGTGCCCCTGTCTTTCACCCTATGTGAGCTGGGATAGACTCCAGCAGACCCCAGTGACCCCAAATTAGGGGAAAAGCTGGTTAGAAGCTTGCTTAATTAATTAATTAATTAATTAAAGTATATTACCTAAAAACTGCATTATATACTAAATCTAATACAATGATTGTTTGTAATTGTTTCTTCACTTTTAAATAATTGAAACACAAAAATATTATTATTATTATTATTATTATTATTATTAATAATAATAATAATAATAATAATAATAACAATAATAATAATAATAATGTTTATTATTATTATTACCGCCATACTAGTATTAATAATAATACCTAAAATTATAATGATTCAGTTGGGCGGCGCGATAGCGTAGTGGATAGCACAGTCGCCTCACAAACATGTTCTCCCTGCGCTTGCATGTTCTCCCTGCGCTTGCATGGGTTTCGTTTTCTCCCACAGTCAATTGGTGATTGTAAATTGTCCATAGGAGTGAATGCGTTGTGAATGGTTCTTTGTCTATGTGATGCCCTGAGATGGACTGGCAACCCGTCCAGGGTGTAACACCGCCTCTTGCCCTATGTGTGCTGGGATAGGCGCCGCAGAACTCCGTGACTCCCGAATTTGGGAATAAACGGTTAAGAAGATGAATGAATGAATGATTCTGGTGGCGCGTTGGCATAGTGGTTAGCACTGTAACCTCACAGCAAAAGGTCCCAGTTCTATAGTGATGATGGTAATGATGATGATGTTAATAATAATAATAATAATAATAATAATAATAATAATAATATAAAATAATAATATATTAATATA
>JAOTRA010095776.1:0-11538 GCA_026260255.1 Pseudolaguvia tuberculata
CTCCATCCTCAGCATTCTTCTACCAATATACTGCATGTCCCTCCTCTGCACATGTCCAAACCATCTCAACCTATAGTGTCCCTCACCTTGATTGATTGGTGATTCTAAATTGCCCATAGGACTAAGTGCGTGTGTGTGTGTGTTTTTGTCTGTGTGGCCCTGTGATGGACTGGTGACCTGTTCAGGATGTACCCCTGCCTCTCGCCCTATGTGCACTGTGATAGGCTTCAGCAGACCCCTGTGACCATAAATTATGGAATGAGTTAATAAGCTGGTTATAGGATTAAATAATAAATACTACTACTATTAGTATTAAATACTATTAAAAACTTATTAAAATTAAATCTCTGTTTAATGAAGGAAAATGAATGAAACTCGTTTAAACTGTGTAAACTACATGTTTTATTTTAGGAAATGTAGTGGAAATATTTTTAAAAAGTACTTACACAAAATATTGTTATATTACACCACTGCTCCGGATTTATCACCATGCTTTATTCATCATTGTGCTTCTTCGCAGAACTTCCTGGATAATTATCCCAGCAGTGACATCATGGTGTTTGTGGCTCGAGCTTTTCTGCTATTCCAAATGACCACCGTCTACCCACTACTGGGTTACCTGGTGCGGGTGCAGCTGTTGGGTCATTTCTCTGACAATCACTATCCCAGGTAAACGATCTCAGAATGTTTAATATGATTAAGTACAACCAGTTAGTACTGAGCTGATTATATTTATTCTTCTACTTGGAATCATTCATGCCAAAGCTGGTGTGTTTCTGAAAAATGTTACATAAACTTAATATAGAAAATTTCATTCTTTCATTTTCGAACTTGCTTAATTTATAAGTTGGGGTCACTTGGTCTATTTGGAGACTTTTCCAGCGCAATACACCCTGATTGCCAGTCCATCGTGCTGCCCTATAACAACCACATGCTTAATGTAAATAGAACATTCATTAGGTTAGAATGTTTCAACGACTCCAGAGGCACAACAACTACACAAATACCACAAACAAAAGCGTGTGTGAAAATGTACTAAAGACACACAGGCTACTCACATTTCAGCATTAAACACACATGACAGCACAAGTCAACTAGACCGAACCGTTTTCCCAGAAAAAATTGTGCAATAAGAATCAGATAATGTCCAACAGCAATTAATACAACTGAAATACTTGACACTGTCTATCTCTCTTTTTTTTTTTTTTATAGTTGTCTTCATGTCTTCATACTGAATTGCTTTGTTGTGATTGCTGGGGTTGTTATGGCCAGGTTTTATCCCAACATTGGCTCCATTATCAGGTAAGAAGAAATGGGATTTAAACCTCCTTAATTGTCGGGGCAGAGGCGTAGTGGTTAGCACGGTCGCCTCACAAAAAGAAGGTCCCGGGTTCGACTCTCAGGCCGGAGGTCTTTCTGTTTGCATGTTCTCCACGCGCTTGCGTGGGTTTCCTCCGGGTACTCCGGTTTTCTCTCACAGTCCAAAAACATGCAGAAACGAAACATTTCCTTATTTTGGGAAGAACTTGGTTTCCATTTCTGCAAGTTGTCCTGCCGATAATGGAATGTGGACGGCCTTTGAATCTTTATGCTAATAATTAAATTAATTTGTGTTGTTTGTAGGTACTCGGGGGCAACATGTGGTTTGGCTCTGGTGTTTATCTTCCCTTCCACTATCCATCTGACAGCCCTGAAACGTAGCGGTGAATTGCGCTGGCCGTCTGCTTGCTTCCACATTTTCCTTATACTGTTCGGAGTTGCCAACCTCCTGGCTCAGTTTTTCATGTAGTGCCATCATATTTGCTGGCACACTTCATCACTTTTGACACTAGGGGGCAGTATTGGATTATTATTAATACATGTGTCCGGGAATGAGTCTTGGCTCTTTCATTCTTTCAACAAGGAAGTTTGCCTTCGATGACAAAGGGTCACCTCTGTACTGAAACTTACATGTGGCCCGAAGCGGAGCTGTGCTATGGGATGTTTTAATCTATTGTTAATTTGTTTAATGGTTTGTTTGGCAGTCACACTTTTCCACTTTTCCAAGGTGAAAATATCCAATATCCTATGCAATAAATTCACACTGTGATCTAAAACAAATGGTGAAGACACAAACTGATGGTTTTTTATTTTTCTTCTCGTTTCTGGAAACTGGGATTCTCTGTGTACTGAATATTTGTGTCTGTGATTGACAGGTTTATGTTGGACACCCTTATAAAAATGAGCAGAAATGAATTGGTCCATGCGGTAATTCCTAAAAACAAAACTTTATTTAAAAAGATTTGCAACATTTCCTGGAGTCAATGTGTTGGAATGAGGATTTCAAGCTTGTGGGTTCAATTCCCAGCACCAGAAATTTTCCACTGGTCTCCAAGCTATATCCTTCAACGTCTGTGATACGTTTGCTTCCAAAAATATAACAGGTGTGGAAGTAGTAGCAGAGTGATTAAAGTAATGAAAGAATGGACATCAATTCATAGCACCAGCACTGCCACTGCTGGGCCGGGCCGCTGAGCACAGCCCTTAACCCTTAATTGCTCAGTTCTATAAAAAATGTAAGTGACTGAGTGTCTGCCAAATTTCATGAATGTAATTGTGTGGCCTGTTCTGATGAATGCTGCTGGTCTTTTTCTTAGAACTTTGTAGATCCTGCTATGTTGCATTTTAACTCAACCACCAACCCTCATGGTACAAATGATACTGTACTGGTAACACTGGAAAATTTGATTGTGTCTAAGTTTGAGAAACCTGTTAGCGTTCACCATGATAACTCTGTCTTTAAAGTTATTTGAGTATCTATGGGATGTGCTGAAGAAACAAAATTTGAACTCAAACTCGAGGGTTAAACTTTACTAATGGAAGAGTCGTGGGGGGAAGGGGGGGGAAGAGCACATGATTCATGCTGTAAAAAGTGTTTCAGTATTTCTTATTCTAGTTTTGCCTGGCCGGAAGGGGAAGACAGGGAGCTAAATGCTTAAGATTTTGCACTGCTAATGGGTGTCACATGGTGTCTGCTGGAACTTATCCCAGCTCTCTAAAGAGAAAGGCAAAAAGGGTACACTCTGAACAGGTCCAGTTTAGCACAGGGTCACACTCACTCCTATGGGCAATTTACAATCAACTATCAACTTTACGTACGTTTTTGGAGTATGGGAGGAAACTGGTGTACCAGGAGTAAACCCAGACAAGCAAATATGCAAATTCCAACTAGACCCAATAATTAAACCACTAAACAGATGACAGCCCATAAAGAGCAAATAATTTATATATAATACTACAGTATACAGTTTCCCCCAGGTACTAAGGTTTCCTCCTACAGAATGAGACTGAGGATGCGCACAAAGCTTTCTCATAAAATGATGTGTGTTTTAGTTTGGAGGAACTTGATCTCCCTGAATAGACCCCTGACTCTGACTCGAACCCCACTAAACACTGATGACACCCCTGACATTAGTGTCTGATCACATTAACACTATTGTAGAAGAATGAACAGATCCCCAACAGTCACACTCGACATTCCAGAGGAAAACCTAGAAGTTTCCAGAACTTTATAGAAGTTAGAAAGAGACAAAATTTGAAACAGGATGTTGCCCTAATACTTTGTTAATAAGTGTCTGTATCATGTTCCAATAAAAAAAAAACGTTTTGATAAAAATTTTATAATTTTAAATGACCGAGTACAAAAATGTGCAATATTAATATTCATTCATTCATTCATTCATTCATCCATTTATTCGTCTTCTTATTCCCAAATTCGGGTTCACGGGGGTCTGCAGGAGCTTATCCCAATGCACATACGTAGGGTGAACGACAGGGGTAGATCCTGGACAGGTTGTCAGTCCGTCGGCGGTCCACACATACATGAACAATCACACACACTTGCTCCTATGGGCAATTTAGAATCAAATAACCAATTAACCTACTGTACATGTTTTTGCACTGTAGAAGGAAACTGGAGTACCCGGAGAAAACCAATGCAAGTGCAGAGAGATCATACAAACTACACACAGAGACCGCTTGCCCAGGAATTGAACACGTGACCTTCTTGCTTTAAGGCAACTGTGTTAATCAGTAGGGCACTGCGCCGCCATGTTGTATCATATTTTGAAAACTGCTAAAAATATTTCGCAAAATAACAAAGCCTTAATTATCGATATTCTGATTAAATCATATAAAATGGAACTTAATCCTGTAACTACGATATAACCTTCATGTCAGTCATGTGTAATCCTCAACGCTTAAAGACTGCATGTGCAGCGTGCAGCTGCATGCAACTCAACCGAGCGTAGATCTGCATATGGTTCCTGCACCAGGACTCCGTGAGATATGCCCCTGCGCTGCTCAGGTAAACAGATCGGCGTAGTCCAGTGTACCGGGTTTCTGTCCACAGGCATGCAGCAGCACTTCACCCCCAGAAGGGGCTATAGGCTCTTCCTAAAAGAAGAAATGGGAAAATGTGTTTTTATTTGAGTGGATTGTATTCGATTTGCTTAACGGTGCCTTGACTGTTTTGTTGAGGAAGTGGTAGCTCGGTGGTAGCTCGGTGGTTAATGTTAGAATGAGGATTGGAAAATTGAGAACTCAATTCCCAGTACCAGCAATGAGGAAGTTGTAGGGTTTCTCCAAATGGCAGAAATATTTTATTTCTCTATTATCTCTTCTTTTCACTTTCAGTACTGACTTCCCTCCCTTCCTCCCTCCCTCCCTCCCTCCCTCTCTTCCTCCCTTTCTCCCTCCCTCCCTTTCTCCCTCCCTCTCTCTGCTTAAGAATTTAATCCTGGACCTACTTGTTGTGAGGTCGCTTACCTTATGGTACTCCACCAACTCTCCGAGAGTCGCAAACTTAATCTGGTCACCTAGCAACGTGTAGCAGTTGTCTGTGGCATCAATGAGGAAGTGCTTGAATCCTTCAGAGCTTTTGTAAGACAGAACATATCCGAAAATCCTTTCATTAACACGAACCAGGAAAGTTCCCGGACTGGCTTCATCCAACAAATCCTCAGCCTCCTGACGGGAGATTATACCTGGTGGACAAAAGTCAGATGTTCTGCTCAGTGCTCTGCCCTTGCATGGGTTTCCTCTGGGTACTATGGTTTTCTCCCACAGTCCAAAAAACATGTATGTTAGTTTAACTGGGGATTTCCCATAGGAGTGAATGTGAGTGGTTGTTTGTCTATGTGTGGCCCTGCGATGTACTGCTGACCTGTCCAGAGTGTACCCCTGCCTTTCACCATAGGTGTGCCGGGATAGGCTCCATCAAAACCCTGTTTCCCAGAATTAGGGAATAAGCAGGTAAGAAGATGAATAAATGAACAAGTTACATTCATCTTTTTTTCCCTATACAACAGAGCAATTAGGGATTGAGGGCCTTTCTCAGAGGGCCCACAGTGGTGGCTTGGTGATACTGGGAATCTCAGTCTTTCTGGTATCATTCCAAAGCCACCACTTCTCTTTTATCATATTTGCTATGGTGATTTTACCACACTTGTTATAGTAACATTACTATAACAAGTTCATTCATTCATTCATCTTTTTATACGCTTAATCGGGGTCACAAGGGTCTGCTGGAGCCTATCACAGAGCAAAAAGTCAATCAATGCAACACACACACAATCTCGAGTCAAGTCAAAGCCAACAAGGTTAACAAATCATTATTTTTTTTGTTGCTCATGTAGTGGCTCAAATGGTTTAGATGCTCAGAACAGCAGGAAAACCTAGGTTCAAGTCCCACCAATCCCAAGTTGAGTCCTTAAGTAAGACCCTTAACACATCCTGTTCCAGGGGTACTGTACCAGAGCTAGAATACATAGAATACATTTAGATAGAATACATTTCACTGTATTTTGTAAGATGACAAATGAAATAATGGAATTTACCGTGGAACCACGGAGAGATATGACTGTTGTTGTCTTGGAAACAAACTCTGAGGGACAACTGCTCCTCCCTGAACCATCGGATTATATCCTTCCGGCTGGACGATGACATCGAATGACGCACACCTCTCTGCCTGTTATTCATAACGGATTCAAAAGAACAACAGACATCAGGAGAGATCACATGCTGCTCTATGGGCATAAACATTCATTCATTCATTCATTCATTCATTCATTCATTCATTCTTCTTCATACCCACATATTCACTGGGCTTTGCAAGGCCACACACATTCACTCCTATGGGCAATTCATTCATTTATCAACCTACTTATTCCCTAATTCAGGGTCACTAGGTTTTGATGGAGCTTAGGGTGTGAGGCAGGGGTACACCCTGGACAGATCACCAGTCCATCACAGGGCACACAGACCACACACACACACACACACACACACACACACACACACACACATTCACTCCAATGGGCAATAGAATCATCAATCAACTTAATGTACATGATTTTGGACTGTGGGAGGAAACCAGAGTACCCTGAGGAAAGTCCACACAGAAAGATCCCCGAGCTAGGAATCGAACCCGGGACCTTCTTGTTGTGAGGTGACCATGTTTACCACTATACCACCGCAGCAGTTGTTTCATTTTATCCTAAAAAATGTTATGATGTGTACAGACCTGTGAAGAGGCTCGCAAGTCAGAGTAAGATTCCTCGGTTTGGGTTTAGGTGGAACAGCTGGTTCCTCTTCTCTGAAAGTCTTGCTTATGGCCGCTACTCGTCCCCTCTCCAATGCCTTTACAGAACGTCTGCGGTGATCCTCCCTGGTCTGCTTGGCCAGAGAACGTCTACGATGGTCAGCTGCTTTGGATTTCTGCACTGAAGAACACACGTTATCATGAACAAAAAATATCATGTGTCATTTGTTCAGCAGAGAACTACACTATATTGCCAAAAGTGTTTGGACACCTGACCAACCCAAATATATTCATTCATTGATCTTCTTACCCGCTTATTCCCGAATTCAGGGTCACATGGTCTGCTGGTGCCTATCCCAGCTCGCATAGGGCGAGAGGCAGGGGGTACACACTGGACACACTGGATGGGTCACCAGTCCATCTCAGGGCAACACATAGACAAACAACCATTCACACACACATTCACTACTATGGACAATTTACAATCACCAATCCACCTCATCTGCATGTTTTTGGACTGTGGGAGGAAACCGGAGTACCCGGAGGAAACCCACACAAGCGCGGGGAGAACATGCAAGTGCATGACCCCGAAGTAGGGAATAAGCAGGCAAGAAGTTGAATGAATGAATGAATTTTCCTCTTACATGAATTCTGCCAGACTTTCTCCACGTTTTCCTGGTGTTTCTGTTGTCTTTGCACTTCCTTCAGGTTCATATAGATCTGCTGGGCTCTTTCCTCCTCAAGCCTCCTCAACTCCTCCTCGGATTTTCGTCTTTCCTCCTCCTCTCGTCTCTAAAATATGAAGTCAATTATTCATTTATTCATTCATCTTCTTACCCGCTTCTTCAGGGGTCATGGGGGTTCTGCTGCACCTTTCCCAGCACACAGAGGGCGAGAGGCAGGGGTACACCCTGGACGGATCGCCAGTCCATCTCAGGGCACACATAGTCAAACAACCATTCACACACATGGACAGTTTACAATCATCAATCCACCTCATCTGCATGTTTTTGGACTTGTGGGAGGAAACCGGAGTGTCCAGAGGAAACCCAAGCAAGCACAGGGAGAACATGCAAACTCTGCACAGAAAGATCCCAGCCCGGGATTCGAACCCGAGACCTTCTTGTTGTGAGGCGACTGTGCTATCTACTACGCCGCCGCACCGCCCTGAAGACAATTAATCGTACTTAAATAATAAAAAACACTAAAGGACAAACACTACCAAAGACAGAAGAGGGGACAATAGTTGTCTTAAGACAATACTTGATTCATTCATTCATTCATTCATTCATCTTCTAACCTGCTTATTCCTGAATAATGCCAGTCTGCTTCTGTTAGGTCATTGAGCAAGACTCCCAACCCTTCATCTGACCCCATGTTTATAAGATATTTGTGTAACAAAACGAATTTGGTGGTACGAGGTCCTGTTGGTATAACCAGTTACACCACTTTTTTTATAGGAAAAAACTGGAGTAACTGGTGGAACAGGCTAAAGGACAAGACACAATTTTAAGGTCTGAATGCTTTAACTTCAGTTAATTTATAAATAATAATACCTTCAAGTCCAGAATGTTCTCCTCGCGCTTGCGTGGGTTTACTCTTGGGTGCTCTGGTTTCCTCCCACAGTCCAAAAACATGTAGATTAGGTTGATTGGTGATTGTAAATTGTCCATAGGAGTGAATGTGTGTGTGATTGGTTGTTTGTCTACGTGTTGCCCTGTGATGTACCCCTCTGCCTCTCACCCTATGTGCGCTGGGATACTCACCAGCAGACCCCCGTGACCCCGAATTAGGCTATAAGTGGGTAAGAAGATGAATGAATACCTTCAAGTCATCTTGTTGGCTTTTCTCCAAAGCAGCTGCCTTTTTGGCTTCTTCCAGCCGGTTAGCTTCCTCCTTTTCCACATACAAACCGGAGAAACGGCGCTCCAATTCGGCTTGTTTTTTAACCCTGCACATAATCACAACACCCAAGTCAACATTCAGACACAGTCCCTGTGGATTACTCATAATGCTCTAGGAGTGAATGGCGGAGTGAATGAAGGAGTGGATGAAGGAGTGAATGAAGACAAACAATTCATTCATTGTAGTCACTAATATAAAAAAAAAGAAGAGTTCTGTAATTCATGTAATTACTGTGCATGACTGGTTGATTAGAAACCTCCCAAAATTTACATCCATGAAGGTTTTCTTTTGGGATTGGTTTCCGTCTGGTGCTGAAGCCAGAGCTCGACCAAGGGTTATGTTCATTCAGAACCGTTTGCAATGTTTTTTGTTGATCAATGTATCCAATAAAGGGCGGTGCGGTGGTGTAGTGGATAGCACGGTCGACTCACAACATGAAGGTCCCGGGTTAGATTGTGTGGGTTTCCTCCGGTTTCCTCCCACAGTCCAAAAACATGTAGATTAGGTGGATGGGTGATTGTAAATTGTCCATAGGAGTGAATGTGTGTGTGTGAACGGTGTGAAACCTACACAAGCGAGGAGAACATGCAAACTCTGCACAGAAAGATCGCGGCGTGGGATTCGAACCCGGGACCTTGTTGTTGTGAGGCGACTGTGCTATCCCCTCTTAGTTCCAGTGATGGAACCACATAAACCAGCTGACCTCTCAAAAATCTGCTGACCACTCGCCATTAGTGTAGCTAGCACAAAAGCTATAGCCAACCATGTTCCACTCCCATCACCAGACAAAAATGATGGGTGTTACTCACTGTAATAAACACACACCTAGGGGTAAACAAAACTTTGCTTTGTTGGCCTGAGCTCTCTTTGTAAAACTTCCCTAAAGAAAAGACGCCTGTGTCACTGGGTGCTCCACTTTGTACTTTCTGGTCATTAACGTCACTAATGTGTGATGCACCATGCTTATGATGTATCACTTTCCGAACATGGTCATGCAGGATCAAGTTCCTGAAGGAGAGAAAGTCCTGTATCTCAACATGCACATACCATCTAAATACCTTGATACGGAGTAGCCTTCTTTCCTTGGACCATGTTTTTGGTACATACTCTACTAACCACTAAACAGCAACGTCTTGTGTGATATTTACAAGATGAGTCATCAATTCCTCAGATTTTGAACTTTGACCTGTCATTATAATAAAATCATCACCTGTCAGCGATTTTACAATAATTGAAAAAACGTAAGAAAATATTTACTTACTAATAATTACTTAAATAAATAAGAACCTGAGGGCAGCGTGGTGGCGTAGTGGTTAGCACGGTCGCCTCACAACAAGAAGGTCCCGGGTTCGAATCCTGGGCGGGATCTTTCTGTGCGGAGTTTGCATGTTCTCCTCGCGCTTGTGTAGGTTTTCTCCGGGTACTCCGGTTTCCTCCCACAGTCCAAATACATGCAGATTAGGTGGATGGGTGATTATAAATTGTCCATAGGAGTGAATGTGGGTGTGAATGGTTGTTTGTCTATGTGTTGCCCTGAGATGGACTGGCAGCGCCTCCAGGGTGTACCCCCGCCTCTCACCCTATGTGTGCTGGGATAGGCGCAGCAGACCCCCGTGACTTATTGGGGAATAAGTGGGCAAGAAGATGAATGAATGAATGAATAAAAACATTTTTCATTCATTCCTAATTCAGGGTCATGGGGGTTTGCTAGAGCCTATCCCAGTCCAGATAGTGCAAAAAATGCAAGGGTACACCTTAAACAGGTCCATCACAGGGCCACACAAAGATGAACTCACACGCCCTCACACACCCTCACACACACTCACACACCCTCACAAACACTCACACACACTCACACATACTCAAACACATACATTCACTCCAATGACCAATTTAGACATAATGTCTAGAATTACCAATCAACATAATGTACATGTTTTTGGACTGTGGGAGAAAACCGGAATACCTGGAGAAAGCCCACACAAGCACGGAGAGAACATGCAAACTCTGCCCCATATGACTTTTTGCCAGGAAATAGAAGCCTGTGAGGCAACCGTACTAACCATTATGTCACGGTACCGCCACTTAAAAAAAAATCCGAATAAGGAAATTTGTAGAAAAGAAACAAGGAAATAAAAAACGTGAGCTAAAACGTGGAGTCTACTGCAAACTGTAGCTATTGCACTTGTACTTAACAGGGAGGATCCGGTGTTATTATATTGCCATCAGACTAAAAAAGTGTTTAACTGACTATAATTAAGTAAATCTAGCAAGACAATAAATGACTAACTGGTACCTTCATAGGCAGTCATGTAAGAACTGGTGGTAGAATTTAACCTCTGGACTTACCACGCACACAGATAAGATTGTTTATGTATTGACAGTATGGTGTCTGACCTGTACTTCTAAATGTCTGAATAATTAACATATAGAATAATAGCTACATCATGTACATTAATAAATCACATGACAGGTATAATGACAACTCTTTAATCTCAACCACAGTGAGCTTTAAAGAAGGTTTTGTTGTGACAACAAAAACAGTATAGTTTGGTTGTAGGTTATAGTTTTTACCCCCCAACCGTTGTTCTATTTATTTCACTAACCCTGTATAATCCTTCTCTTCACACTGAACTACATATCCTATGGAAATGTATCTATATAGTCACATATACATACCCTGTATAAGAACATAACACTAATAGATTATATATAGTGTGAATAGATATATTCTCTGCATATTCAATCCAATGCACACTACATAGACGAAAAAGGGAAGGAGAGAGAGAGAGAGAGAGAGAGAGAGAGAGAGAGAGAGAAAAGGATGGATAAATGGATAGACAGACAGACAGACAGACAGACAGGCAGATAGGCAATTGTCCCAATTTATAGAAGAAAAAGGTCACCATGTGTGTGTGTGGTTGGGCTGGCAACCTTTCCACCCAACCTATATGTGCAGTAAGTGGGCCAGTCAGCCTGTTTGTCTATCTATCTATCTATCTATCTATCTATCTATCTATCTATCTATCTATCTATCTATCTATCTATCTATC
>JAOTRA010095813.1:0-11536 GCA_026260255.1 Pseudolaguvia tuberculata
TCTGTATAATATATACACACACACTAAAACCCGCTCTGTATAATATATACACACACACTAAAACCCGCTCTGTATAATATATACACACACACTAAAACCCGCTCTGTATAATATATACACACACACTAAAACCCGCTCTGTATAAAATACACACACACTAAAACCCGCTCTGTATAAAATACACACACACTAAAACCCGCTCTGTATAAAATACACACACACACACACTAAAACCCGCTCTGTATAATATATACACACACACACACACACACACTAAATCCCGCTCTGTATAATCTACACACACTAAAACCCGCTCTATAATATGCACACACACACACACCAATACCCGCTCTGTATAATATACACACACACACACTAAAACCCGCTCTATATAATATACACGCACGCACGCACGCACACACACACACCAATACCCGCTCTGTATAATACATACACACACACACACACCAAAACGCGCTCTGTATAATATACCCACACACCAAACCCTGCTCTGTATAATACACACACACACCAAACCCCGCTCTGTATAATACACACACACCAAACCCCGCTCTGTATAATACACACACACCAAACCCCGCTCTGTATAATACACACACACACACGCACACCAAAACCCGCTCTGTATAATATACACACACACACACCAAAACTCGTTCTGTATAATATATATACACACACTAAAACCCGCTCTGGTATAATATAGTGACCAGATTTCTAATGACGCAATGAAGCCTTGAGATTTTATTTTATTTTTGTTATATGTTATACTCCTGTTGTATTGTTTGTTGGCGCAATGTTACGAGAAAGCTGCTTATAGTGTCGTACAGTGGATTCACCTTAATTATTATATAAACACTGGAACGTTTTTGAGAAGTGCTCGTCCTAGAAGAAACATCGATCGAGATGCTGGACGTTTGCGACTTGTACTGTATTACAAGACTTGTGCTGTAACGCTTTGACAATCCATCAAGCGGTGCAATTGTACTAAAACATTTTGACCGATTTATTTATTTATTTTTTTAGCTTTTGGATTATAAGGCACACTGATGATTTATCAGCCTTGTAGTCCGGAATATACGGTAGAGAAAACTTTAGAATCCTGTCTAGTTTTGAACAGGGACAGACATGTCGCTTTTATTTCTATAATTTTTTAAATTTAGTTTCTGCTTTTACGATGGTAAGATTTCTTGTATGCTTGTTACACACAGACTTTAATTTATAATACCTCTATAATAAGCACTGCATTTTATCCAGGTCCTTACATTAGAGGAACAAGATAAGAACATCTTTTTGTGATCGATTTTAGTCTATATATTTTTGCTCTATTGGTGTGTTGGTTTTTGCAGATTACCCGGAGGGCGCTGTTTCCCGGAGACTCGGAAATTGATCAGCTGTTCCGGATTTTCCGGACTCTCGGCACTCCTGATGAGACCGTGTGGCCTGGAGTGACGTCAATGCCTGACTACAAGCCCTCCTTCCCAAAGTGGGCACTGCAGGACCTTTCAAAAGTTGTCCCACCCCTGGATGATGATGGCAGAGACTTGCTTTCAGTAGGACATTAACACTGTGCTTTATCTGATATATTGGGGTTGTTTTTTTTTTTTATCACATTTGGGAAAATCTGACAATTCACACGACTAGTCTAAATCATAAATCTGTGGAATCACATAATCAGTCATTCATCTTAGAAATCCGATTATTCCCTAATTCGGGGTCATGGGGGGGTCTGCTGGAGCCTATCCCAGCGCTTATAAGGGCGGGAGGCAGGGATACAACCTGGACAGGTCTCCAGTCCAACGCAGAGCCACACATGGATGAACAACCACTCACTCTCACTATACTATAGTATACACTACACAGTACAGTACACTACACAACACTAAATGTTTTTGGACTGTAGGAGGAACCCTGAGTATCCTAATAAACCCACAAAGAGACCCATTGCCTGAGAATTGAACCTGGGACCTTCTTGCTGTGCGGCGACCATGCTATACCATTATGCCACAGTGCTGCCCAATCACATAATCAAATCAATTACATAATTCTTTGTTGTAGATGATGACCTTTTTCTGTATTTCAGGACAAATTCTTATATAATTTTTTTAAATTTATTTCCAAACAGCAAATGCTGCGATATGATCCCAACAAGAGAGTCTCGGCCAAGAACGCCCTGGTCCACAGATTCTTCCGCGACGTCTCCATGCCCATGCCTACGTTGAGGTTTTAAAGCATGTCCATGACTGACATGGGCTTTAACGGCAAAACAGTTTCATTCATCTTCTCGTCGTCCAAAGGATGTTCCTTCCTCTGGGAACGTCAGCCAGTTAATGCCTGTTACATACCAGAGTTTAGTTAATGTTGCGGTATTAGTGTGAAAGGTTGTCTTTAATAAGCACAATGCTCTGATCTGTTCAGATTGTGTTACTGTGGATTGTGGAGTCTGTTCTTTCTGCAAGGGGACAGTCCTGAACTCAGAAATTTCTAGAATGTTTAAAAAAAAAATACTCTCTTCATTAAGAGTCCTATAATGCACCAGCATAAAAATATTTATTTTGGGTTGCCAAAAATCGTCACTTTTGATAATTCTGAATATTTTCTTTTGTAATTGGCGATTTTATGCCTTTTTAGGCAGATTTTATCCCTGTTTAATAATTATATATAAACTTCAGACAAAAAAAATGAAGTCTATTTTACTGAATATAGCACATTTATCTCAAACCCTTTTTATTAGGTTGATATTATAATCGAACAATTCATTTTTAGCATATTAATTTCAATCTTTGTCAGAAATGGTTGCTTATTTATTTTGGTTCTCATTTTTAATGTTTTACTTTGAGCTTATGATCAATTCCAACTCCAAATAAAGCAAGATAGAATTTGACTAGACACTTTAGGCAATGACAGACAGGCGGGTGTGACCTCAAACCTTTAAATTCAGCTAAGGTGGGTAGCTATATATTAAGGGGGGGGGGCAATTTTCATGTCAGGCAATGATAAGTAAATATTTAGAGAGAAAGAGATAGTGAATGGATGTCACACAAATACCTGGTTTTGGTTGCACAAAGCATTGAAATATCTTTTTGTTTTCATTACTAAATTAAAACTAAACTAGCCAGCTTAAGAAATTGGATATTCGTCCCACAAATTCCTTGTACATGCCTTGCAGTTTTTCCACAACTGAGGTGGTGGTGGTGGTGGTGGTGGTGGTGAAGACGATGACCTTTGTGCTAGTGGGTAAAGCTTATAGCTTGGTTGTCTGAAGCTTGTACATAATCTGTCTCTGAGCTACTAGCTACCAGTCTTTGACAGCTATGGATAGACCAACCTGGACTTCTGGACACCCCACTTGCTCTCTCTGGCCTTGTTGGTAACGGCATATATTTGGTAACTACCACTCCCAGCTGCAACCAAGGTGCATCTACCAGCTCAATTGTAGAACCCAGAAAGTAGAGCAGCACGTCTTGTACTTTGCCAGCAATTTAGGATAACCCAGTGTACATTCATTCATTCATTCATCTTCTTACCTGATTATTTCCTAATTCTGGGTCATCGGGCTTTGCTGAAGCCTATCCCAGCGTGCATAGGACGAGCTGCAGGGGTACACCCTGGACAGGTTGTTAGTCCATCATGGCACACAGACAAATTTTGAATTATTAGCCAACCTCACGGACATGTTTTTGGCCTTGGAGGAAACCGAAGCACATAGAGGAGAACATGCAAACTCTGCACAAAAAGATCCCTGGCCTAGGAATTGATCTTGTTGTGAGGTGATTGTGCTAATCAATGTACATGCCCCAATATACGTCTTTAAATATTTTTTTTTTCCCTTGAGGCAACCGTGCTAAACGCTACACAAGCGCACTGCCCGGTTAATTACTAATTAAAATTTTATTTGTCACATACATAATTATATTCACTGTACAACACTAGTAAATTTTGTTTTATTTTTATATGTCATCTTAGAAGATAAATGTCAAAGTTTAAGGAACCAACAGATTTGGCAGACATTAAAGCCATGTCTTCCTGGTATTTCTTTGGCAGTGGTGGGGCTTACTTTTACATTTACAGCATTTCACAGCTTATCCATAGCAACTTAAGGGCCTTGCTTACATTGGTGGCTTGGTGGTGATTGGAATCAACCCCCAAATCTTTCTGGTATCAATCCAACACCTTAACCAGTCAGCCAATCCTTCCCGGGCTTGACCCAGGTCTTCCTTGGCAGTAGAGGGACTTGAACCCAGGGCTTTCTGAACCTAGGTCATCCATTTGAGCAAACACTATGCCCCAGATGTGCAAAAAGCACGTCTTTCCTTTTAACAACAAATAAAACCAACTCGTCCTTCATACAGTGATAAACCTACCTGTAACGACAGCAGGTTAACCTACATCATATATTCTCCCACTGTAAGAATCTGGAGAGGTGGAGGTACACATTGAAGAGAAGGGCAATGCAAGTCAGTAGAAGTAAGAGAGTACATGTGTGTGAATGGGAGGGAAGGCAGAGGAGTGGTGAGGTTGAATGGGAAAGAGGTAGTGAAGGTGTTGACCCCAGGTTTTAGTACTTGGGGTCAACAGTGCAATGTAATTGAGAGTGTGTTAGAGAAGTAAAAAAAAGTTTAGGCAGGGTGGAGAAGAGTGGCAGGAATAATTTGTGATCGGTGAGTCTCCGCAAGAGTGAAAGGGAAAGTTTATAGGACTGTAGTGAGACCTGCAATGTTGTACACTTTAGAGACAGTGGCGTTGTCAAAAAGACAGGAGGAGGAGCTGGAGGAAAGACAGGAGGCGGAGTTGGAGGTAGCAGAGTTGAAGATGTTGATATTTTTGGGGGGGGGGTGACGAGGATGGACAGGATTAGAAATGAGTTTATTAGAGGGACGGAGCATGTAGGATGTTTTGGAGACAAGGTGAACGAGGCTATAGGTTGAGATGGTTTGGACATGTGCAGAGGAGGGACATGCAGCATATTGGTAGAAGAATGCTGAGGATGGAGGTGCCGGGCAGGAGCAAAAGAGGAAGACAAAATGGATGTGGTGAAGGAAGATGTGCAGGTAGTTGAGGAGAAAGAGGCAGATGATAGGACAGGATAGTGATCCGCTGTGGCGACCCTTAACGGGAGCAGCCGAACGAAGAAGAAGAAGAAGAAGAAGAAAGATATAATTTTCGAGTGTCCTACAGGTGGCGCTATCACTTATCTTGCAGAAGACGTAGAGAAGGCGGAAGTCGCAGACGGAAAAGGAAACCGTTGGGTAGCTACGAAAATGGCTGAAGTAGTCGAACTCCATAAACTGAAGGTAAAGACTGAGAGTTTATGTATTCAAATTGTTCTTCCGCTTATAAAAATAATGCAAATTGTGACGTAATATGTTTTTATTTGTATTGCAATGTGACTTTAATTACTTAACTGTTAATTCAGCAAGTTAGCATGAAAAGCAGTAGCTAACGTCCGGAAACGCTTGCTAAACGAACAAAAGATACTCGGCCGTAGCCTTTATCCACAAGTATCTTTAGATTAATCGTAATTAGCGTGTAATGAACTAAAATAAATGATAAATTAAATTAGTAATAATTAATAGCAAATTAAGGAATTCAAACGCAAATGTTGCTAGCTGCGTGTCTTAGCTTAGCCTAGCCTTGTTATATAAAAGGCTACACATGAAACATTTCCGAACACATACTTTAGTTTTTAAGTGAATTTCCTTTTCTTCTTACAATTTACGATAAAATTTAATTAAAGACTGTATAACAGGTGATAATCTGGAGCTGAACGCACAAGACTTAGAAAATGGTAGCCTATAGTAGAGAACCCGCCACTTCTGAACTAAAGAAGAATAACAATTTGAATTGCATGTGTGATAATGTTTAACTTTGTGTTGGATGACTAATAATTCTTCTTCTTTTGCGGTTGGTGGTGGTTGTAGTTGGCTGAGCTGAAGCAGGAATGTTCTCTCCGCGGACTGGACATTAAGGGCAACAAAGGGGATCTGATTGCACGGCTGCAGGCATACATCGATGAACACGGTACGGCCCTGTAGGTTGGTGGAATTAACCCCCCCCCCCCCCCCAAATTGCCAAAAAGCAACTGTCTTAAAAAAAAAAAAAAAGAATGAGTTGTTTGTCGTATCAGATGTTAAATTGTTAGAAGAATGCTGAGGATGGAGGTGCTGTGCAGGAGGAAAAGAGGAAGATCAATGAGGAGATTTGAGATTTAAGAATGGGGTGAAGGAAGACATACAGGTAGTAGAAGACAGGGTAGTGTGGATAAGGGATGTGCGTGTGGCGACCCCTAACAGATGATATTAAATGTTTTTGTTTTATTGCATTACCCACATGTCCTTCATCATCATTCCGATCATGGCAATAGATGGTAGGGGTTTTTTTCTGTACTAAAAGCTTAACTATAATGATTGTTGAACTATAAAATGGCTACAGCATCTTCTGAATTAAATATGTAAACATGGGCTGCTTTAATAATGCTGCTCTTTAACAGATATTTGGAGAGATTTATCTGCAGGTTATACCAAGTTAATAAGATTTGTTAGACAATTTCTTGCTAATTTGACTGTCCAATACTTGTGGATGTGCCAGCTGTCTATTTCTAATTATCATTCAATCATTTTCTTAAATAATTTTCTTAAACCCGCTTATTTCCTAATTTGGGGAAACAAATTTGTTGGTTGTATATGTTAATTGTTTTAGCTTTTTATCTCATCACCCACCTTGAATTAAAAGACAAAGAAAACGGCATAGATAAAACAAGCAGAATACACAAGAGCCTGCGTTGAGCAGTGTTGCAAAAGATGCACAGCAAGTTATGTTCTGGATCAAGTGTACAATTACACAGGCCGCGTTAGAAATCTTGGAGAAAACACCTTCAATATTACAGCTGTCACCGCATTCTGCTATTTTTAAATGTGGAAACATGATTGTCCCCCCCCCTCCCTGTAAAGTTTATACAATACAGTATAAAGGAGGTTTGTGGTTTCTTTCATAGTGACCGTTTCTCTGGTCATCCCATTGATGGTATAAAAATAAACTCCTACTATTTTGTGCTTTTCCTGTTATTGTGTACTAATTTATTAAAATCAAATTTGAAAGATTGTAGATGTTTTTTATAGCTCTTTTTTTTTTCAGAGGATGATGTCAACGAGGAAGAAGTTTTAGAGGAGTTTACAGAGGTACGTTTTATAATACAAACTCCATGAAACGAACTTAAACAGTCAGTTTTATTTGGCTTTTAGTCCTGTATGATGACATTCATTTTTGTTATTAACAGTTTTGTTTAGGGTTTTATATTTTATATAAAGGGGTTTGTTTTTAAACAGGTTATGTATATCTGAATCTAATTAAATATAGTCTGTGTGTAACTCCTTTCTATCTCTTGCAGGAGGCAGCAGTAGCTGAGGCAGAAGTCCAGGAAGAGTCAGCTGTGCCTGAGACGTAGGTATCCTTCACACAGAAATTAAAAAAAAAATCCTTTATTTAAAGAAAGGTGATACTAGCTTGGCCCAGCAGATGGTGTTGTGGTTTTGTAATTTCTGGTATGTTTTACATACGCTATATATATCCAGACTGGGGTTCTACTTTATTTTTTGATTTAGTCAGAGGCAGATCTGATGATAAGGTTGTACAGGATTCACAATCGCACAAGAGCAATGTTTTGTGTCTGAGGACAATCAGATTGTGCTTATGGTTTAGTCGTGTGTGGAAGAGGTAGAAATATTAGTAGAAGGATATTTGGAATTTTTTTAAAAAGAATTAGTAATAATCTCCTAAGCTAGTAGAAATTATGGTCCCTATATTTGTTTTAAAACGAGCATCTGGCCAGCACCATAGTGGGTTGCGGCACTGACAGACATTTGATGCTGTTGCTCTCTAGAAGATTTTGGTTCTCCAGATCAGAGCCTTTTCTCTACTGCTGCCTGCTTCACCCTCTTCTTCTTCTCCTTTTGGGTGCTCCCGTTGGGGTCGCCACAGCGTATCGCTCTTCTTCCCCGATCCTATTAATAAGGGCTATTAGAAATCAGGTCCTTATGATTTCTAATATAAGTGCCTAAAAAACTTGGATCAAAGATGGATCAAAATATTTACTACATTTTTTTTTTTTTTTTTGCACAGAGAGGAAACTAACAAAGTGGTGAAAATCATCCTTTCTGAGACAGCTGATGAGGTAAAGTTTATTTGGACCACATTTTACACACAAAACCAAAGTAAAAGTAGTGTATATATATTTTTTCCCTAAAATTATTTAGGTATTGTCAAGTTTTTACTCTTTTAATAAAGGCTTGATGAAGTCATTGCAAATGATTATAATCCTGCTTTTCCTGTAGTCCTTCATCTGCTTGTTTGATTTCAGCGATTACAGAAAAGAGCAGAGCGTTTTAATCTTCCTCCAACCTCAGACACCAAGAAAGCTGCACGTGCTGCGAGGTGAGACGATTAAGGGTTGTTTGTGTAGATTTTTTTATCTTTTATTTGTTTGTTTAATGTTTGTGATCTGAAGTTGAGTTGCCATTTTTGTATTAAAATAAAGTAGAAAAAAAATGTGCTTCCAGGTTTGGACTGCCAGCAACATCAGCGCCCTTACAGACAGGTGACTTATAGACAGGTTAACACAGGAACCTTTTTTTATATAATTAAAATAAAGACAAATTATTTCTCTTTTTTTATCTCCCAAAACAGGATCTGCAGTTTCAAAAACCGACGTAAGTATATCCACTTCATTACTTTCTGTAACCGGTAAAACACCCATATATTCATTAAATGCAGCAGTTCTTGACCTTCTCAACTTTACGTTTCCTTCCAAGTATTAATGGCCTGCATTTAGCTACTCCCTGCTGTTCATACAACATGTTCATATAGTAGCTGACTCTGAGGTTTCTGCCCAAGGTCAAACTGTTCTGAGTCGCTCTATTGAACTTGTCGCTCTCAACATTCCTTGTGTGCCCTGATTATAAGTGCTACAACGTTATTCTGACCAGATGGCAGCCATCTGAGTCTCAGACCAACTGTTCAATTACTCTAAGGGGGAAAATATAGGGTTATTGCTGGACTAGCAGAACCCACCGTAGGCAAATATGACTACAACGCTACTGTTAAAGGAGCATCTCCATGTCACTTTACAGTATTGTGTACAATACAAGCTTTGTACATCATGCATTTTCATTCCTTCGTTTTCTTACCCACTTATTCCCTAATTCAGGGTCTCTGGGGTCTGCTTGTGCCTATCCCAGTGCACATAGGGCGAGAGGCAGTGGTACACCCTAGACAGGTCACCAGTCCATCTGAGAGCCACACGTAAACAAACAAGCATTCACATTCACTTCTATAGACAATTTAGAATCACCTATCAACCTAATGTACAAGTTTTTGGACTGTGGGAGGAAACATGCAAACTCTGCACAGAAAGATCCCCGGCTCGGGACAGTCTTGTTGTGAGGCAACCGTGCTAACCACTACGCTGCTTTTTGTTAATATTATTTTTAATGTTAATTTTCTTCTTCCTTTGTCCACATTATTTTGGTGTTTTGACTGGTTAGAAAAAAGAGAAGCAATCTATTTGTTCTTGTTTTTTAATTTGAGAATTGTCTGTGTGTTAGGGTTTAATGACTGACAACAGATTTATAGCATGTTTTATATCATTTTTGGCCAATAAAACACAGATATGGAATTTGTAGTAAAGCGTGTTTCCTGTGAGTTATTAATATTGTAATGAATGAAGTGTGAATGGTTTAAATAAGCTGTGGTTTTGTTTTGCAAAATGATTTTTTTTTTTCTGATTTCTAATCATCTAATGATGTAAATTACTTTTTCTACTCAGGTAGATGTGCAGGTCTTGAAGAAAAGAGCAGAGCGATTTGGCATGAACGTCTCTTCTGTGTCTAAAAAGGTACGTCATGATTCAAACAGACACCTGAATAGCAATATTACGGTAACGATTATTTAGAATAATAAATAATAATAATAATAGTATAAAGCTTTAATTTTAGTAGTCTTTAAAAACGAGGTATCGAAATACACAAACATCACTGGTTTGTTTAGTGTAAATGGTGTGTAGGTGATGAATTCTTGTTTCCACCTGGTGGCAAAGTATTTAGTAGAAACTATGCCAGTAATTTTCACAGTAATTAGAAAGAATATTTTGTGTAAATGTTTCCTGGTTAGCAGTAAAAGTGGTTTCTCTTAAAATTTTATAAGAAAGCTGCCGAGGCAACATTTACTGAGGAATAGTGTTAAGTTGAGTCTAGTGGTACGGTTGACCTCAGCATTTTTTTCCTTATGCACACAGTGACTGACAGAGAGACTCAACCATCAGCTAGAGTTTAAGCGTCACTAATTAACCATTGTGTGCTGTTAGCATTTTTGTTACTCAGCCGAGTTTCATAGGTCTGGTGGACCCGATAGTTCTAACAATTTAATGTTAGAATGACCGATGTTTACTGCATCCCAATTACAAGTCATATGAACAGCAAACGCGGTTAATATTTATCCTTTACCTTTGCTAGATTACATCTATGAATTAATGTGTGACTTTTTTTTTTTTTAAATAAAATGTTAACAAGGGAACCAAGGGTGGGGGGCATTTGCATTGGACATTTAACTGATTCAGGTCAGTTTACCTAACAAATGTATATTGCAATACAGTAACTATTCCAGTCTCAACACACATTATCCCCATTGAATTCTTTGCATGTTTATACCAGCCTGTGCAAGATAATAACAATAATAATAATAACAATAATATTAGTCTTGTTTATACAATAGTGATTTTCTGATGTTGGATTGCAACAGTCTTCTCCTACTTCTCCTTTCGGCTGTTCCTGTTAGGGGCAGTCACAGTGTATCACTCTTCTCCACACTACCCTGTTCTCTACATCTGCCTCTTTCACCCCAACTGCCTGCATATCTTCCTTCACCACATCCATAAACTTCCTCTTTTGGTCTACCTCTTTCCCTCCTGCCCGGCATTTCCATCGTCAGCAATCTCCTACCAATATACTGCATGTCCCTCCTCTGCACATGTCCAAACCATCTCAAACTAGCCTCCCTCACCTTGTCACCCGCAATGAAAATCTCAACATCAACTCTGCCACCTCCAGCTCCTCCTCCTGTCTTTGACAATGCCACTGTCTTTACCGCACAAAACATTGCTGGTCTCACTACAGTCCTATAAACTTTCACACTTTCCAAAACTCGTCTATCACAAATCACTCCTGCCACTCTTCTCCACTCGTTCCACCCTGCCTGAACTCTTTTCTTCACTTCTCTAACGCACTCTCCATTACTTTGCACTGTTGACTTCAGGTACTTAAACTCTTCCATCTTCACTACCACTTTTCCCTGCAACCTCACCACTCCATTGCCTTCCCTCTCATTCACACACATGTACTCGGTCTTATTCCTATTGGCTTTCATTCCCCTTCTCTCCAGCGTATACGTCCACCTTTCCAGATTCTTCTCAACCTGCTCTCTATCCTCACCACAAATAACAATATCATCCGCAAACATCATCGTC
>JAOTRA010095822.1:0-11535 GCA_026260255.1 Pseudolaguvia tuberculata
AGCTAACTCTCTCCATTTACCAGTCATAGTACCAACATTTAAAGAACCCACCCGAACCTCCACTCTCCTCCACTTCTGCTTCAACTGCCATCTTTGTAGACGTCTTTCTCCTACCCCCCTTCTGCTTTGGCCAACAGTAGCCCAATTTCCACCGGTACCCTGTCAGCTAACAGTACATGTGGTTGTTAACCCGGGCTGCGACCGATCCGGTATGAGTTTCTTATTTGTGATCCGCATATTTGATTTGGCACAGTTTAATGCCACCCTCCCTATTTATCCGGGCTTGTTACCGGCACTAAGAATGCACTGGCTTGTGCAACCCTAATTGCTGGGTTATGAGCGTCGCGGATTATTGTTGTTTTTATACATGAGCTTATTCTACGATGTCGTTTATGTTCTCGAAGGGACTCTGCTGAGATCTAAGCCTTTGTGTTTACCCTTTGGACTTTGAGTGAGTGCTTGCTTTCGTTTCAGTTTTGAGTTTGTTATCGCCTTTACTTTCACTTTGTGTTTAAGTCTTTCCTTTAATAAAGACCGTGTGCCTGCAACATGGATCCGCTTCCTATAAGTTCATTACAGTTGCAAACAAGCCAAGTGAGAAAATCAGGAAGAAGGGAGACTTATATATGGGTATCGTCCATATGTAAAGAAAAATAAATTATATTTGGCATGGTTTTAATGGAAAATTACAAGAGTGCTACCAAATAACAAAGCCTGCATCACATGGGTAACCTACGTCACAACTAGGAAAGAGCTGGAAATAAAGGTAACTGCACTCACGATCGGCGGAACCTGATTGGATAAATTTGAAAATAATGGGAATTTGGCAAAACTGGATTGGATAATTTGAAAACTATGTTTTGGGAACTTATACCATTTGGAGAGTTTGTTCTTTTTAATTTGTGCCATTTATTGTTGGAAAGATTACCTTCTTTGGATCCTGTGAATGCACATTATTAGTTAACAGAGTCCATCTGCATGTAATTAAACTGTGACATATTAAAAACTGAAGACGATATTACACTTTCTATACTTAATTTCTAACAGTTAATTAAATAGTGAGGTGGCATTAAGAACTAATTCACTGCTAGATGTGAAAACTTGTGTATGGGCTTTTTTATTTAATGTCTGTTGTAGTAAACAAAGTAACAAACTATGAATGATTGTTTCAACATAAACTTCACTTATCATGAGAGAAATAAATCTCACCATTTCAATAAACCTTGCTGATGACATTTTTATTAGTAAGGGAAGCCTGTGTGTTTTCTTTCAGCTATTGTCCTGGTTCCTTGGGAAATCAAACGTAAAGAGGTTGTAGAAGTTATTGCTGTGTGTGTTCTTTGGCTCAAACTATGTGCCAAAAGGCAGAGGCCAGCTACGAAGGCAGAGGCCAGCTGTCACACAGCCATGAGTCGTGCATTTGCAAACATCTGGCAAATAAAGAATATAATGAATTCCATTAAGATTTGAAAATGACTTTTTGTGTTTAGCATTTAGTTTGCGTGCGTTTGTGTGTGTGTGTGTGTGTGTGTGTGTGTGTGTGTGTGTGTGTGTGTGTGTGTGTGTGTGAGCAGTGAGGCTAATTTAAAGGTTTTATATCCCCTCCCCCAAAAAGCGAGTCATTGGCGATGAGTAAACACTCCAACTCTATATAAATCCCTCAGGTACAAACAGTAATAAAGAATTATACTGACAAATGTTCTCGCTGTCTCAAGAGGTGGAGGAAATAAAAGTTCAGAATGCGCCAAAAGGGTGCAGTCGCCTATGCTGCTTAACACGTAAACACCAACACCTGCTGAGCGGTACGAATGGCTGGTTAAAGAGTCATAGTGGGAAAAACATCTGGCCTTGTGTTCGACAGCGCCGAGAGCTTGAAAATGAAATGTCACTAATGCTTAAGAGCAAGATAATTAAATGTTTTTTTTTTCTTAAACTTGTAAGCATTCAGTAGATTTCACTGCTTCAATAATAAACATAGACACAGACAAAACAACCAGAAGGAAATCTGAATGACATGTCTAATGGCCAAAACATGTTTGTTAGATATGCAGCAAAGATGTTGAATTGTGATAGGCACTCTTTTAAAGAAAGTCAATCCAGTCACATCATACATTCAAAGGATTGCCTTATATGACAGCAATAAGCTTCTGGAAAGACACCTGATCGAGGACAAGAAGTCCATGTAATGTACTGAGAAGTATTACGTGCTAATAGTTTGTCTTGTGTTATCCTCTGTTCATTCAGGGAAGGTTAGCATTACGTGCTAATATTTGTGTTATCCTCTGTACAGGCAGTGAAGATTTAGGGAAGCATTACGTGCTAATAGTTTGTTTTGTGTTTTTCTCTGTGTTGCCAGAGAAGGTTAACATTAATTGATCTGTGTTAAAAAGTGTGCCTTCTATTTGTAATGATTGGTATAGAGCCGCATCCATTTACACAACAAGTGAAACTAAAACTGACAGTAAACTTAACCAAAACTTAAAATAAGCTTACGCAAGAATAACCATGGGATAAACTTGATCCTTGTCAGGTAAACAGTCCATACATTTAGCACAAACTCAGTCTACACAATGCAATCCATAAACAACACTTAACTGAACGTGGTAATCACTTAATATCACTTAATAATCTGCATTAAATAATGCGTCATCACCCTGATTCAGGGCGACTACGCTAAACAAGGCGGAGGGCTAATATCAGTTCCCTATCCTGTTGATCAGAGAAGTTTTGTTGTGTTTTGTTTATTGTATAATAAAAAGTAACAAAATGTTTAGGAAAAATGCTCGACTGATTCCCACAACCAATAAAAGTGGTCTTGCGACTTCTTTGTGGTCAGACAGTGAATTCAAATCATTGTTAGCAATGCAAATGAACCAAATAGTAACTGAGAAAGTGAGACAGTCAGACAAAGGTGCCATTATGGATTCATCCAGCGGCTGGACCACAGGGGAAAGTACGTTTCTTGCAAAGTTACCCTTACCTACAGATATTGGATAAGACACACGGACCAGTGATAATCACAGGAAAGAACTGAATGCAATAGGTTTCGGGGCCAACCCTGCGGTGAAGAGTTCCTCATAGGCCTCCCTATCCATTAGTCCATCCCCATCCTCAATGCTCAATAGGTGTCACGAGAGTTAAGAATTACGGTGAGAAGGAACACCTATAGCAGACTCAGACTGAACAGATGATACAACCCTAGGTTTGCAGTCATGTACTATAGATACTGCTCTGTCGTATTTTGTTTTCTTTCTTACCCTGAGCAGATACCACTTGATGGCTGTTCCAATAGCCATATGCACTGGCCTCCACACTGGTGTATGAAGCTACAACCTCTTAACAGACAAATAATCCCACTGCCAAGACAGCAGTCACAGAAGATTAAAAAAATACACAACGCAGAGATCATATACGAACACTTCAGTCAACATGATCAAGTCATCAACATGATACACCAGATGACTGCCTGTACATCAAGGAAAAAGCAATGCTGCGGTTTTTTTCCCACTGTTGTCCACGGTATCCAGTGTTTCATTCAACAACTGACCCCATCACTCATCAAGAGAAAATTACGGTTTCAGCCAGAAAAGACAATCACATGTTTGTTTATATGTTGTTTGTTTATATGGCACTTAAGATAATCCACAGAACAAGTTCTGTGTGCCTCTAACAATCATAAGTTACAAGAATTAAGACTTTACAGTTAGGCATTTGGCAGACGCTCCTATCCAGAGCAACTTACATTTAGTCTCTTTAGTCTCTAAATTTGTATTTTGTGAGAGTTATTAGAACTCTCAAAAGGAAAATTGTGGGATTACAAATTTATAAAATGTGAAATCTAAGTTCCAATGCAATGGTATACAAGCTGAAAAGTATGTATTTTGGGTTTTACATTTTAAAGTTAAGATGGTGACATCCTAAGAAGTTGAAGTCTGGCAGCCCAGGTGTAGGAGACATTATCCTTTTGTCTTAATGTACTTCCTGACCACCAGGTTCAAAGGTAAATGCTAATTTCAAAGCCAGACTGTGTCTTTGTCTTGGCTATACTGTCAGACTAATTGGATTAGCATCTATGCATTTGAAGGACACTTATGTTGCTGACATCAGGGCTGGGCTTTACTGCATTTACATTCTTTGTTTAGAGTGTCTCCATCTCTATCCAACCCTTCCATTTCAATTATATATATTCTACTATGCTGAGCTATAGTCAGACTTAGATCTGCATTTGTGACTTTGAAGCACAGAAATTCTGTTTTTCTGCCATTCATTGTTGTAAAAATTGCCTTCTTTGTATCCTGTGAATGCTTTCTGACATCAATAAATTGGAGTTTTTGCTCTTTTTACTTTGGACTCAAGAATTTCTTATCCTTTTAAGAACTTTATTATTTTCTTTTGTAATTGAATTTGAACATAGAGAAAAATGGCCTAGCTTCAGTTACCCCTACTGATGTGTCTGCTCAGAGGTGGGCTCTGAGTTCAGACAATCTGAGGCATGGAGACTATATGGAAAGATATGTTCTCAGCATGGCCTTGGTCCATCTCCATAGTAATACGTGCTGTGTGCTAAGACACGAAGTGAGGGCATGCACGGCACAGTGGGGATCTTGAGACTTTTAACCAACTTTTCATCTATTAGGGTTAGCACCGAGCCCGATTCCACTAGGGCAGAAAAGACATGATTACATGATTAAAACGCAGCCATACTGACACCAGTAAACACATTTCATAGTCTCGTTCATGCCATTCTGAGCCCAGACAGTCCAAAACATGAATGTGTATTCTGCGTCTGACCGCGTGCCTTGCTGTGACCGCAGTAGCTGTGTAGTGTATTCCAGCCTCCTCATTGGGTATTCAAAGACTGCACAGTTGTTGAATGAAATATTCCGCAGAAATGCTGATAAGAAGTCCAAGTCCCTGAAGCTCCCTGATAGCTGCGACAACAAACAAGCTTTCTTTGGGTATGACTGTGGCTGGTTCTCAAAAACCACTTGGCATTGACTGATTAATCTATGAAATAGCAGCGATCAGGGTCTCCATCAAACTTTAGCAGAAGTAGATCAATGGTAGACAAAGTATTCTGTAACGATTCATTCTTGTTCGGGTCCATAACTCATGATTTCTGTAATTGTTTGCTTCATAATGTTTGATTTAGTGATCAATATATCCAATACTCTACAAATGTCAAAAAATACATACTCAAGCACAAGAGGAGACAAAGGAAATACAAAACAGCTCTGCAGGCTGTAAAGAGAAATGCTTCTATTTTTTCTTCACATGAATTTATAATTCTTAAATTTCTGGTTTTTGATGAATCCAATAAAGTATTTTCTATCTTGACTGATTTTGTCATTCAAGATATCCTCAAACTGTCACGCCCTCCTCTGTTATGAGCGTCTCCGGCGCACTGCCAGTGTGCAGCCGCGCGTGTACGGGTTCGGCTGCGCTTGAGCGCTCTTGTGTGCACAGCTGAGTCTCATTGTGTGTTGATTTCGCACGCCTTATAAGCTGGCAGTTTTCTCTTAGGGGTGTTAGTTCATCTCGTTTTTCTCGTCATTTTCCCCTTCTTCCCTGATTTGTTTTTTTTTTCATGCGCTTACTCAGAATTGAGTTTGAGATCCTGCCTCGTCATGTCTCGTTTGATCTTGTTCTAGGTACCTTGTTTTGTTAAATTAATTAATTGATTTATTTATTTTTTCTTTATATAAATAAAATGGAAAATTTATACCCGCCAATCCTACATTTGGGTGCGCTTCTTATCCCCGATCCAGCTCCCTCCTCTTTCTGACAGAATGAACCAAACAAATTTGCACCCAGCGGATTGGCGACAGCCTCGCCGATCGCATTCCCGTGGAGATATGACGGCTGACGCGGTAAGTGTCGGAAGTTTGTACAGGATTGCACAGCGTTTTTAAAATCTCAGCCATACACTTAAACCACGCCCAGGAGCAAATGCGGGCTGGTGTATTTGTTTTTAACAAAGAAGGCACTGGACTGGGTAGCTCACGTATGGGAATTAGACCAGCGTCTCAGGTAGGACATTGTCTACCTTTTTTCTATCTCCTCACCACATGCGACTTCCTCACCCCAGTGGAGGCTGTAGTCTTTCTGGCCCGAAAAGAGATGTGCCTGGTGGGGTCATAGGTGGTCGAGGAGCGTCTGTCTGGTCCGGTGGTGGTCGAGGAGCGTCTGCCTGGTCTGGAGGTGGTCGAGGAGCGTCTGCGTGGTGCAGAGGTGGTCGAGGAGCGTCTGCGTGGTGCAGAGGTGGTCGAGGAGCATCTGCCTGGTCCGGAGGTGGTTGAGGAGCGTCTGCCTGGTCCGGAGGTAGCCTGGGGACCTTGTTCTGCTCCTGAGGAGGTCTGGGGGCCTTGTTCTGCTCCTGAGGAAATCTTGGCACCTCATTCTGCTCCTGAGGAGGTCTGGGGGCCTTGATCTGCTCCTGAAGAGGTCTGGGGGCCTCGTTCTGCTCCTGAGGAGGTCTGGGGGCCTTGTTCTGATCCTGTCAAGGAGGCTAGGAAGCCTCATTCTGATCCTGTTGAGGAGGCTAGGAAGCCTCGTTCTGATCCTGTCGAGGAGGCTAGGAAGCCTCCTTCTGATCCTGTCCCGGAGGCTAGGAAGCCATGTTCTGTTTCTGTCATGGAGGCTAGGAAGCCTCGGCTCGATCCTACCCTTTCAGGGTATTGGATCATTCATGGACCTGGACCCACATTATCCCTTCTATGTTTATCTGGCTGAGTACTTTTTTTCTTTTCTTTTTTTTCTTCTTCAGTGTTTGAGTATTTTTCGTTGTGCCTCAGCCTCAGGGTTTTTTTTTGTTTGTTCAGTGATTTGTGTTGTTTTGTCCCCTTTCCCTTTCTCGTTCATGTTCTCCTCTCTCGTTTGTTTTCTCCTCTCTCGTTCAGGTTTTCCTCTCTCGTTCAGGTTCTCCTCTCTCGTTCAGGTTCTCCTCTCTCGTTCAGGTTCTTGTTTATGTTCTCCTCTCTTGTTCATGTTCTCCTCACTTGTTTGTGTTCTCCTCTCTCGTTCATGTTTCCTCTCTCGTTCCCTCTCTCATTCATGTTCTTGTTCCTGTTCTCCTCTCTCGTTCATGTTCTTGTTCCCTCTCTCGTTCACGTTCTCCTCTCTCATTCAGGTCTTTGTTCAGGTTTTCCACTCTCGTTCATGTTCTCGTTCATGTTCTCCTCTCTCGTTCATGTTCGTGTTCTCCTCTCTCGTTCATATTCTCCTCTCTTGTTCATGCTGTCCTCTCTCGTTCATGATTACCTCTTGGTCCCCTCTCTTGTTCAGTTTCCCCTCTCTCATTCATGTTCTCTCGGTTCCCCTCTCTTGTTCAGGTTCCCCTCTCTCATTCATGCTCACCTCTTGATCCCCTCTCTTGTTCATGTCACCTCTCTCGTTCAGGTTCCCCTCTCTCGTTCATGTTCTCTCGGTTCCCTCTCTTGGTCAGGTTCCCCTCTCTTGTTCATGCTCACCTCTTGGTCCCCTCTCTTGTTCATGTTCCCCCGCTCTCGTTTAGGTTCCCCTCTCTCGTTCATGTTCTCTCGGTTCCACTCTCTTGTTCATGTTCTCTCGGTTCCCCTCTCTCGGGTCCCCTCTCTTGTTCATGTTCTCTCGGTTCCCCACTCTCATTAAGGGTCCCTCTCTTGTTCATGTTTTCTTGGTTCCCCTCTCTCGTTCAGGTTCCTCTCTCTCGTTCATGTTTTCTCGGTTCCCCTCCCCTCTTGGTTCTCTCTCTTCTCGTCTCAGGTCCCCTCTCTCATCTAAAATTTCTCTCATTCAGGTTCCTCTCTCTTTCATGTTTTCTCGGTTCCCCTCCCCTCTTGGTTCTCTCTCTTCTTGTCTCAGGTCCCCTCTCTCATCTAGTTCTGGTTCTCATCTCGGTTCCCCCCTCTCGTCTGGTTCTGGTTCTCTTCTCGGGTTCCCCCTCTCTTGTCTGGTTCTGGTTCTCGTCTTTGTCATCTCTCTCGTCTGGTTCTGGTTCTCGTCTCTCACCCCTCTCTCGTCCCGCCCTGGTTCTTGTCTCGGTTCCCGTTCTGGGGTTAGTCTTGCCCTGGTTCTTGTCTCGGTTCCCGTTCTGGTTCTCGTCTCAGGTTCCCCCTCTCTCGTCTAGCCCTGGTACTCGTCTCGGTTCCCGTTCTGGTTTTCATCTCAGGCTCCCCCTCTCTCGTCTGGTTCTCGTCTCAGGTTCCCTCTCTCGTTCTGGTTCTTGCCTTGTTCTGGTTCTCATCTCGCTCTGGCTCTGGTTCTCGGATCATGCTCCTCTTTTTTTCATAAAAGAGGCGTTCATAAAGGGGTGAAATTAGTGTTAACTTTAATAAACGTTTAAGATGGATAATGCTAACAATAGCCTGATAGTGCTAAAACAAAAACATTCCACCCTCTCCACAGAACTTCAACAGACTAAACAACCATAGACATTACATCAGTATAATGTGACATTCGCCAATGAGAAAGATTTATACTTCAGTTAGTAACAGTGCTGAAATAAGAAATATAATGATATTACCCAATTACAAACCTATTCCTACCTGTCCAAAAGAAATAATGGAACCATGGCACCAACTTTTAGACCTTTTGATTCCTGTGTAAACAGCTCCTGTGTAAATACCTTCCACAGGATACCACTTACAGCCTGAATTAATATTTTATTCACAGTGGAACATAAAGCATTTAACAACTAATTAAATTAACCAACATCATATCTTTAACATGACTAGCAATAAAAGAGATGTTTTAGAGAGACAGGGGCAGAGGCTTTTTTTATAAAAAGAGAAGATGTATTGAACAAAATAATACCGTCTGCGAATAACATCATTAATTTGAAATTGTTGTGGAGACTGACTGACTTGGTTGATTGTTTGGTGCTAGATTGAATTTCAGAATGGAGTGAAAGGAAAAATACATTCAGTGAGCAGACTAAAACAACTTTCATCAAACTGTTTCTAAACTCTAACCAATAACAACACAAACAACATCAAAGCAAGTTGGGTTCATCCACGATCACATACTACCATAGTCCAATTCCTACAAATTTGCACTTTTGTTAGAAATGTACAAAATTCATTCAGTCCTCATATGCGTAGAAAATACAATTTAATAATTTTATTATAATTATATAGCTCTACAACAAATGCAGAGTGTTCAAACTTCATTTTGTCCAGTTTGTTTGGGCCAGACCAAAAAATGATACATTTTAATGAGGTAAACCAGATAGGATTGAGTATGTCGGGCTTTGTGATATAACAAATACATGATGTTACCTTGTGCAATCACATACTGATGTTAATCAGATTTAAAATATTTGGTTCATTTTTACTTGTGCATTTTTTACTAAGAACTAGAGAAATCCCAAACTAAGTGTAAGCACAGTGCTGACCTTGTTGGTATAAATGATATCTGATAATCTAATAGGAATGTCTCCGACTATGGCAACATAAATTTGTATTCTGCTATGAACTGACAAATAGAAACGTTAAAAGAACCAGGGTCATGCCCAAATTTAGGAGCTAATTTTATTGCTAAAATACTTTGTAAAGTAGACTTAGAGCATGAATTTAAAAGTCCTGAATTAAGGACTGATGTCAATATTTTTTTTAAGTTGTTTGAACTACAATGTCACAAGCAGACAATCAAAAAGAATATAATAGACAGCAATCCAAGAATAGTTTCTGGGAGTAAAAATATTAATACAGTTATCATAGCCTTATCATTCTTTAATTATCATTATAAAGCTGGAACATATATTCACCGCCTCAAACAAAGATTCTGGATTTTGAATTTGATAATTGGAGGGATTTTACACCCAACTGGGACCTGCATCCTCTCTGCAATCCATAAACTTCGTGTCTTCTAAACTAATTAGGGATCTCACAGCTAATTAGTACCGGAATCGTCCTGACATCAAATCACAGCTCACAATAGATTAAGAAGTGTGAACTTTTATTTCTCTAGCAACTGCTTTGCCTAATACACTGTAGCTAATAAACTGACAGTGATGTACATTGTCAGTGGATTAGCTCTAAGCCTGCTTCATCTAAAAAATAAAGCAGTCATTATGCTGTTCATAAGCAGTTGTAAAACAGGCATAAGTCAATACACGCAAGGCAGATGACAAAGCAAACAAATCCAAAGACAGACATGAATTGAAGGACATGAGGACAAACAATAATTCACAATATGGTTAGCACACTGCTAACCTTAAATAGCATTCCATCGCTTGTAAGCAAGAGGAGGGAACCATTAGACAACACTATTGCTATGACTATCACAGTAAGCCTGTTAAGAAGGTTTTGTACACAGTACAGAGCCCGAGCACATGGTCAGAGCCTCTGTAGCAAAAACGGTGAAGAACTGGAATTTTCTGATTAAGAACTGAAAGCGAAACAATGTCTAAACATATATTTCATTAAATTATTAACATGTAGTAGCAAAGACAAAATTGACTAAATTCCGTGCGTAAGTGATTATCGCAAGTGTGATTCCTGCAATATGTCACAGTGGCTTAGAGCTAAGCCACTGACACTACATCGCTGTCAGTTTATTAGGTACTGCATTGGCAAAGAGTGTCTGGCAAAGCAGCTGCTATTAAAACATAAAACATATTTCATTTTTATATTGAAATAACTTCTGCTCAGGCATGATGATTTTTCAATTAGTACCATATATATCTCAAGGTATAGCCTTGTTGACATCACAAACAATTCTACATCATCTCTAACAGAAGCTAGCAGTTCACACAAAATGCTGGTTACCAACAGACAGTAAAACACAAAGAACTCACTGTCAAACTGAAGTTTACACTGCTCTGTGAACAGTGGTGGCAACAAATGTAGCTTGTATGGAAATTAGACAACACTTAATCAACAAAAGAATTACTGAGAAATGCAGTTATATTACACTGTAACGATTGGGTATTGAAGTGCTGATTAAACTGTGATTCTGCATATAAATTAATGTATATCAGTGATGTAAATCCTATTATTTACACGGGTTATACAAAGGAAGGGAAGGGAAAAAAGAATGATTATTATGAGTAAAAAAATAGAACGCCAACTGGGGAAAAAGACATCCCAGCCAGAGCTTTTTTCTTGGATTACTAAACGACAATCCAGCCTGAATTGCTTTGACCTACAGAATGCAAAGGACAGCTCCAGAACATTACATTTAGAAGACTCAAAGTCAAGCAAACTACTGTACTCCAGCTTGATTTTTTTACTCTGAGTTTGACTCATTATCGCAAATGCTATTTATGACAAAACTTCTTTTTTAGACATCTTAATTTACATTCATCTCTAGCTGCTGACTTGCTGATGTGTTGCATGCTTACTAATGAGAATGGTTTTGTTCGTAAATCATACCTGGAATTCATTAGGCAAAAAAGGCAGCCAGAAAAGCAGGTAAGCAGGCAGGTGAGAAGTTTACATCAGGCATGCAATGGTTTGTTAGGTCAAGATAATCCTATAATTGTAAGGACTATGTCTTCGGAGGACCGCCCGCAGAGGGCGCCCTCGCCCGAGTTCTAGGCTTTCACTTCCTCTG